>JAJMCF010001581.1:6591-22253 GCA_030585045.1 Zhuliangozyma parablackwelliae | reverse complement strand
CCCCCCCCCCCCCCCCCCCCCCCAAGTAAATCTTCACTTCCTACACAACAGTACAATGCTCAACAAAATGGGCGCCCTGACGTAACACCCCTTTTCCTCCACACCCCTTCCAGCTCTCTCCACACCACGGCACCAACCACCTCCTAACAGGATGCGGAAATAGCTTCTCCCCTCCTTTTTGTCCCCCCCCCCCCCCACACCCACCAATGGTTTTGCCCCAACGTCTTTATTTTTATTAATTTAAAAAAAGAAAAACATACACACAACCGGCCCCAATCCGGAAGTCTCCCCGTAGCTCCTCCTATTCTTGCAAAATGATACAAATACCAGGGATGTCCACTCCCCCCCTACTCCCATCTTCCCTCCTTCCTCTATACCCCACACGATGCAGCTTATCGATTCCGAAGTCAAGTTATCGTCCACATCGACCCCCAAAATCCAACAGCTCGATGTGGAGCAGTTGCTCCAGGAGTTGACCATTGAAGAAAAAGTGTCGTTGCTCGCTGGCTCCGATTTCTGGCACACCGTTCCCATCGAGAGACTCAACGTCCCCTCCATCAGAGTATCGGACGGCCCCAACGGGATCCGAGGCACCAAGTTTTTCAACAGTGTCCCCTCCAACTGCTTCCCCTGCGGGACTGGTCTCGCTGCTACTTTCAACAAGGACTTGCTCGTTGAGGCGGGCGAGTTGATGGGCAAAGAGGCCAAGATGAAGGGTGCTCACGTCATCTTGGGACCCACCGCCAACATTGTGCGGTCGCCCTTGGGCGGCCGTGACTTTGAGAGTTACTCGGAAGACCCATTGTTGTCGGGCCACGCCGCCGCCGCCATTATCAAGGGTATCCAAAACGAAAATGTCGTGGCTTGTTTAAAGCACTTTGTGTGCAACGACCAAGAGGAGGAGAGACGTGCCGTGGACACTTTGTTGACCGATAGGTCGTTTAGAGAAATCTACTTGAAACCATTCCATATTGCCTTGAGAGACGCCAACCCCGGGTCGATCATGACCTCGTACAACAAGGTCAACGGCACGCACGTCTCCGAGTCCAAGGCCATCTTGACCGATATTTTGAGACAGGAGTGGAAGTGGGATGGGTGCACCATGTCGGACTGGTACGGCACCTACTCCACCAAGAACGCCTTGGATGCCGGGTTGAACTTGGAAATGCCCGGCCCCACGAGATTCAGACAGGTTATGCAGACCGTGTACAAGGTGCAGTCCAACTTGATCCACCCCAATGTTATTGACGACAATGTCAGACAAGTGTTGAAGTTGGTCAACCAAGGGTTGAAGGCCGGCATCCCCGCCGACGTGGTCGAGTCGCCCAACAACTCGCCCGAAGCCGGCGCTTTGTTGCGCAAGGTTGGCGACGAGTCGATTGTATTGTTGAAGAACAACGACAACATCTTGCCATTGTCGAAATCGGCCAACGAGACCATTGCCGTTATCGGCCCCAATGTCAAGGCCGCCCAAGACTCTGGTGGCGGTTCCGCTTCCTTGACGGCAAGATACAAGGTCACTCCATGGGAGGGGATTGTTGAAAAGGTGAAAGAGGGCGGCAACACCGTCACTTTGAAATACGCCCTCGGCGCCCTCTTGGACAAAAACTGTCCCGACATTGCCCCCATTTTGGAGAGCGAATCGGGCGCCCAGGGGTTGGTCACCGCCAAGTTTTACCACGATTCCCCCAAAGTCAAGGACCGCAAACCGTTTGAAGAGTTGTCGTTAAACACCTCGAGGTTGTTCCTCAACGACTTCAAGAGCGACAACTTGGACCCGGAACAGTTGTTGTACTACGCCGACTTTAGCGGGTACTTTACCCCCGAGGAGACGGGAGAGTACGAGTTTGGCTGCTCCACGTTGGGCACGGCCCAGTTGTTTGTTGATGGCGAGTTGGTGGTTGACAACAAGACCAAGCAGGTCAAGGGCGATGCGTTTTTTTTGGCCATGGGCACCCGCGAGGAGCGCGGCAGCTTGCACTTGCAAAAGGGCCGCAAATACTTTATCAAGGTTGAGTTTGGCACTTCGCCCACCTACACCCTCGAGAGGCTCCAAGAACCAGGTGGTGTTTACTTTGGGTTGAGAATCAAGTCGTCGCCACACGACGAGATCGCCAAGGCCGTGGCCGTGGCCAAGTCCGCCGACAAGGTGGTGTTGGTGGTTGGGTTATCCAAGGAATGGGAGTCCGAAGGGTTTGACAGACCCGACATGCACATCCCCGGCTACACCAACGAGTTGATTGAACAAGTGATTGCCGCCAACCCCAACGCCATTGTCGTCAACCAATCCGGGTCGCCCGTCACCATGCCATGGGCCGACAAGACCAAGGCGTTGGTGCATGCGTGGTACGGCGGTAATGAGTTGGGCAACACCATTGCCGATGTCTTGTTTGGCGACTACAACCCTTCGGGCAAGTTGTCGATGTCGTTCCCCAAGAGATTGGAGGACAACCCATCGTTCCTCAACTACGGCTCCAACAAGGGCCAGGTATGGTACGGCGAAGACGTGTTTGTTGGCTACCGGTACTACGAAAAGGTTTCCCGCGACGTCTTGTACCCATTCGGGTTTGGGTTGTCGTACACCACCTTTGACATCTCAAACTTGCGCGTCAAGACCACCGGCACGGACGTGGTGGCCCACGTCGACGTGACCAACACCGGCAAGGTGGATGGTGCTGAGGTGGTGCAGTTGTACGTCCAACAAGAAACCCCCTCCATCAACCGGCCACTCAAGGAGTTGAAGGAGTTTGCCAAGGTGTTTGTCAAACGGGGAGAAACCAAGACGGTTGAGTTGCAGGTGTCCATCAAGGAAGCCACCTCCTACTGGAACAGCTTTATTGGCAAGTGGCAGTCCGATAAGGATGCGTACAAGGTGTTGGTGGGCAACAGTTCCGCCAATATCTCTGCCGAGGGCACGTTTAGCACCAGTAAAACCACCACCTGGGTGGGATTATAGTTTGTATACGCCAAATAAAACGCGAACCAAAAAAAAAAAAATACACACACAAACAAAAACACAATACCATGGTGAAGCTGGCACCTTTGACAAGGTTCAAGGACATTGGGGTTGTCACGGGCGACCGGCGGAACAAGATCCGCAACTACTTTCTTGTTCTTGACATTGAGCCCGCACTGGGACGCGACATTTACCGGTTTCGCGTCACTGATTTCACCAGCCACCCGCAAGCGTGCAACGAGTACGCGTCGCCATTTGAAAGCGGCAATTTGACAATCCCCCCTCAACAGATCATCACCCTTGCTGTGCACCGCAACAAGTTTGACAGCATTGAGGATGACTATCTCCGGGTGCATGGGAAAACATTGGACTTGTACAACGAGGTTGAGAGCTCGGACCAGCCGTTGGACGTTTCCCACAAGTTGATCATTCTTCTGATGACGTTGATGTTGAGGGCGTACCAGGGGAAATTAGAGTTGTACACATACGACCCTGATCTTTTGGACGTATCGGATATCCCGCGCGAGCAACGTGCATTTGTCGACTCGTTCCAACTAGACCTTTTAAAGAATACGGCGTTTGTGGTGAAAAACTGGACCGCCGCCAAAAGAGCCCTTCTGAAGGAGTACTTGTCGATGGTGGACCCTGATATCGAGTTTGGCGACTCTGATGACGAGAGGCGTGCACATACCAACCATCACAAGAGCCCATCGCCGCACAGACCTCTTGGAAATGTGTTGCACACCCCCAGACGCACACAGGAGAGTATACCACCACTGGTAAAGATAGAAAACGGCACCAACGGCACCAACGGCACGGAAAACTTGTTTATTGAGGATTTCGAACATGCAAGCGACTATGTGCCGTCGTCGGCATCGCGGCCCTTATCCCCCGGGGTCTACACCGTGGAGCAGATCAAGCAGCTAGACGACACGATAGATAATAGGATCCGCAGCGTGCGGTGCACCATCGTGGGGTCAAACCCGTCAGAATGGGGACTCTTGTGCAGCAAGGAGTTTCAGGTCGAGAATGGGCGCGTGGTGCTTGGCGATCCAACTCTACGCGACCTTGAGTTGGTGTTGGGAAGCGATGATGCCAATGGCGGAGTGCTCACCGAACAGGATACGTTATCGGTGTACATTGCGGGCAACGAGTTGCTACAATTCACGCGGTGTGAAAGAATCGAGCAGTTGTATACGTCAACGGCTTCCTTGCAGGACGAGTTTCACAAATTGAGCGGTATCCCTATCCAGCTAGACATTTGCAAGGTGGAAAAGGCAATAGACACCAAGGGCACCACAATCACAGTGTGGAAACCAATCAACTTGCAGATGTAAAAAAAAAAAAAAAAAAAGAAAAAAGTAAATCACCACAATGCTCTTTCGCCGATATGCAACCACGTCAAAGCTTCGAAGATCCCTCAAGGATGCTGTTTCGCTTGAAGAGTTTCTATTCAGAAGCCGCGTGAGGTCCATATACCGCGGGTTGGCGAGACAGATCTACAAGACCCACGAGCGAGACTCCCTCCTTGCATTTATGCGTGACGAGTTCAAGGCAAACACCAAGGAGACGGACTTGAACTACCGCAAGTACCTCTTGTCGCAAGGGTTGAATCGAATTGGCCAAATGGGTGCGAGTCTAGGGTTAAAAATTGAAAGTTGAGAGTCTATAAACAGTTTAATATCGACATGGTCGAGTCCGAGATTGAGTCCTTGATTTGCGTCTTGATTTCGTCCATGTTGGCCTCAACTGGAAGGGGGTCAAATTGCATGTCGTCAACGAGACTGGTTTGCTTGTCTGCAAGCTTGAGCTGCTTGATCTCCTTGCCCAATGGCTTGGCCAAGGCCACGATTTGCTGAATGTATGCCAAAGAGTGTCTTTTGGATAGTAGCAAAACAACCTTGACAAACTCGGCAATTTCAACAAGGTTATGGTTCAATTCGCTAGAAAGAATATCGTTTGGAACCAATGCCGTTTTCAACTTGTCAAACTTCAAGTTCTTTTGGATAAAGTTGAACAATGACTGTGCTTCGGTGGGGTTGACCTTGGACTTGACGATTTTCAATAGATTGTAGTAGAGTTTGTAAATGAGGATATCAAAACTGAATTTGAGCTTCTCGTTCGATACAATCTTGTTGAAGAGCCTCAAAAACTTGTCAGCCTCCTTTTCACTCGTTTCAAAAATGATCAAATAGATGAGCAACTTCAACTTGACGGTGGAATCGTCAAATGTGATTGCAGCAACCCCGGTATTGTTCAACCCCTTCCATTCTGATTTGAAATCCCTGTTGTCGGTGTACTCGCCCACAATGAGCTTGGCGTTTGACTTGAGGTAGTGGATGAAATAGTTCAAGTACCCGCTGTCGCCAGTAACAACACTGCACTGGATAATCTTTGCCACCGTGGTGTTTAACGAAATCGAATTCTGGAGCCGCTTGCCGAAATTGATAAAACTCTCGAGCTTGTTGAATACACCGGCCTCAAAGCCCGACTTGATACTTGCCCGCACCTCATCCTTGGCCGTCAAATGAAACCGGAAAATGTCAATCAACCTGTCGAGCGTTGTCTTTGACGGGTTGGTGTGTGACAAGTAATGGCTCAATGTTTCGTGCTGCACCATTTTTATCCTCAACTCATGGTACAATGGGTAGATGGAATCGTTGGTGTTTAACTGGGAGTATAGCTTGATTAGCCACAACTTCAACTTGTGGCTATACTTGTCGTTTCGCAAGAGATGGCGCAAAATGCCAATGCTTTTCACAATATTCTGAAACGACGAGTCCCGGGTCAAATCAGTAACAACCGCGGCTAGCGTCAATTCATTCAATGGGCTACTGTCGAATTCGCCACCTCTAATCGATTCGTTGTTGGCGTATAGCTCATAGATTTGCCAAACATTGCCGCCACCACCACCAGACACAAACTTTTCGTTATTCACAAGTCTGATTAGCAGGTTGACATCGGTATGCTTGCCACTGAGGATGGATTCTGTAGACAACCTCACATTGTCCAAAAACCCACTGGACAACTCGTAGTTTGAAAGGTCGGGGTGGCAGCACAATTTATGGCCAAACTGTTTGTAGTAAGCGGCAATACTGTCATCCGTGTCGCGGCCATAGAGCTTGGCCAACTCGACCTGTGCCAATGCCGTGCTGCGGGTGTTGGTTAATACAGCTTGTTGCAACTCCGCAAACAGTTTTCCCATATGCTTCCCCGCTTCGATAAACAACTTCCAGGTATCGAAATCGTCAAAGCGCTGCAATGCAGCTTGCGCGCTTTCGTACAAGGCATCCCAGTTTTTGGTCTCCTTCAACGCTTGGAAGTAAACCAACTGCAACTCCAAATCTAGATCCACATTTTCCAACGTTTCCTTCACCAGGGCAAAGTCGTTGTCGAGCAACAAAAACTTGACATACACAAACAACTCTTGGTTATTCTCAAACGGTTTCAACCCCTCGACCAATTTCTTGCCAAGCAACTTGTACAACCCCGCTTCCTTTTCATTTGCAGGGGTCTGGAGCAAGTAGCTGAATGCATACCACAAAGTATACAACCTCAGCTTGCCGTTTTTGTTCAAGTACATGAATATCCTATTGAGCAACTTGGAATCGTACTTGTCAATGGCATTTTCAAACCAAGTCAAACACAACTCGGTTGACGAGACGGGGTACCTCTTGATCACATTCTCATAAGCCAACCCGGCTTCTTTCTCCATCCCCACTTCTGTGAAAAACTCATTTAACAACTCAATGGTGGCTGGGTCCGTGGGGTACTTGTTCAACAAGATGACGTTGTTCTCCACTGCCTTTTGTTCCTGTCCCGTCTTGAACAAGATCTTGCCTTGCAATGCATAGTAGAGGCTCTTTTGCGGGAACTTGGCAATTTTTCGGGAGAGTAGCTGCTGGGCATAGGTGTACGAGCCCCGGTCGATCAAGTCTAGTATCTCCTGATCGGAGTCGGAAGTAGCCATATCCTGGTGGTTTGAGCTGAATTTTTTTTTTTCTTTGCCCTAGTGTAAACTCTGGTTTATACTTGTGTTGAGCTACCAGGTGGAAAGATTGAAAAGGGAAGCATGAATGTCTGTTCTGGAAACGGGTAGGGGGATTGGGTAGCTTCTGGAGCATAGAGGGAAAGGATGGACCATAGCCACTTGTGTATGCATTTGGAGCTACCATGTCGTTCTTCCCCTCAATTTTCTTTGTTCAACACTTTTGCACAAGTTTTCTTTCCACCAACGAAAAATGTTGCGGAGATCCTTTTCATCATCAGCACTCCCTAGAGCAATGCCGCAATTCAACAAATCGTTCTTGATGAACCATACCTGTCTTCGGATCAAGGATCCCAAGGTATCGGTTCCCTTTTATACGGAAAAGTTTGGTATGAAATTGATTGCCACCTTCCCGTTTAAAGACTTTACCTTGTACATGTTGAACTACGAGACACCCCAAAATGCCAAGCTCAACTGGTCCGCCCGCGAGGGGGTTTTGGAATTGTGCCATAACCACGGAGTAGAGAATGACTCTGAATACAAGGTGAACAACGGCAATGGTCCTGAAAACCGGGGATTTGGCCACATTTGCGTTTCTGTTGACAATATCGAAGCCTTCCAAACGGAGCTACTCAATGACGGGGTCAAGTTCCAAAAGAAGTTGAGCGACGGCAGGCAAAAGAACATTGCCTTTGCCTTGGACCCCGACGGGTACTGGATCGAGTTGGTTGAGAATGGCATTGACAAGGCTGAGGCAAAGACCACCCCTGCCAACTACAAGCTCAACCATACCATGATCCGAGTCCGGGATCCGGTCAAGTCCTTGCAGTTCTACCGCGAAGTCTTGGGGTTCAAGTTGTTATCCACCAGCGACCACCCAGATGCCAAGTTCACCTTGTACTTTTTGGGCTACAATTGGGATCCAGAGTTTCAGGAAAACACCATGTCCTTTGAGGAAAGGTCCAAGTTGGAGTCCTTGGTTGAATTGACTCACAACTATGGCACGGAAACAGACCCCGAGTTCAAGGGGTACCACAATGGCAACTCTACAGAGGGTGGTGCCTTGCAAGGGTACGGCCACACGTGTGTGTCGTGCGACGATCCTGGCAAGTTTTGTGCCGAGATTGAGAAGGAATACGGCGACAAGGCCGACTGGTCATTAAAGTGGAACCAGGGGAACATTAAAAACATTGCCTTCCTCAGAGACCCCGATGGCTATGCCATTGAGATCTTGGGCCACGACTTGTTTGCCGACAAGTCCAATTTGTAGGCTAGGCTACTTAGATTAGTAATCTCCTTTTGAGGGGCGCAAGGAGAAAAAGTAAAAAAAGCAAGGCAACGAAAATTGTATAAATACTTCAACTCGCCTCCTTCCACAACATCCTCCACCTGTTGTATTTTATGTTAAGAGTATTGGCCAGACAAGCACAACCAACACTACTTTCAGCCACACTACTAGCCTCCACCAGACCTATAATCAGTTCAAGAATGGTTTCCCAAGCAGTTTTAGAAAAGACCAAGAAATTGATCAACACCCACCCCATCTTTATCGCTTCAAAGTCGTACTGTCCATACTGTAATGCCACCAAAAAGACTATTGAAGCAATCACCAAGGACGCTTATGTCATTGAATTGGACGAAGAAGCCGACGGCGCTGAGATCCAGGACGCTTTGTTTGAATTGACCAACCAAAGAACGGTTCCAAATGTGTTTATCAAGGGTGAACACATTGGCGGCAACTCTGACGTCCAGGTGTTGAAGTCGCAAGACAAGTTGGACTCCAAGATCAAGGCCGCTTTATAAAGTAACTAGAAGTATAATAATCAACTTTTGAACTTGTCAATCCCCACCCCATTTTTTGTAGTGCGAAAAATTTTTTGCATGTAGAATTTTTCTTTTAGTCCCTTTTTACCACCATCACCATGTCCAACGTAGGATTACAAGTTAGACAAGCCGTTCCGTCTATAGACTCGGTGGTTGCAGATTATGCCGCGGGGTATATCCAGCACGTGTCGCACGCCACTGAGGATAGCGTTTTGGCGCAGCAGTTGGATGTCGACAACGAATTGGGTTTCATTCGCGATCTCCTCATCCAGGCTGGAGGCAATGAGGCCAAGGTAAAACACTTGACCGAAACCCTTGCCCAGCAGTTGAGCGACAAGCTCAAACAAAATATGGAAAGGTTGGCCCTCACTGGTGACACCTCCAAGCGATTGCTCGACATTAATGTTTTGCAAAACAACAATAGCAAACGTGACATCAACTCGTCGTTGGCGTTGCTCTCGGCCTCCAACGATATTGAGCACACAGGGCGGCAGATGGAGAGCAGAGTGGATAAGAAAAAGTTGGAGAAGCAGGAGAGAAAGATTGCCAAAAAAGTTGCCAAGCGTGACAACAAGTTTGTCCAGTACGAAGCGTCCAAGCTTCTCAACCAAAAGAAGGACGACGACTACGACTCGTTCTTTTTGGAAATCAACCCGCTTGACTTTGGCCAATCTGCTGGGAAATCCAAGGATATCAAGATTGACAACTTTGACCTCTACGTTGGCGACGGCCAGCGGATTCTTAATAATGCGTCGTTGACCTTGGCGTACGGCAGGAGGTATGGTCTTGTGGGGCAAAACGGTATTGGTAAGTCCACATTGCTTAGAGCGCTCTCGCGTCGAGAGTTGAGTGTGCCCAAGCACATCACCATCTTGCACGTTGAACAAGAGATCCGGGGTGACGACACGCCGGCGTTGCAAAGTGTTTTGGACGCCGATGTGTGGCGCAAGAGTTTGTTGCAGGAGGAGCAAAAGATCCACGAGAGAATTGGCGAGCTTGAAAAGTTGCGCGCTGAGTTTGACGAAGAGTCGTTGGAGGTGAAGAAGCTAGATAACGAGCGTGACGATTTGGAGGCGCACTTGACCGAGGTCAGCGGCAAGCTTTACGACATGGACGCCGACAAGGCCGAGAGTCGAGCCGCTGGGATCTTGTACGGGTTGGGTTTTACCAAGGAGACCCAGGGGCTCCCCACCAAGCAGTTTTCGGGTGGTTGGAGAATGAGATTGTCGTTGGCCAGAGCGTTGTTTTGCCAACCGGATTTGTTGTTGCTCGATGAACCGTCCAATATGTTGGATGTTCCCTCCATCACCTTTTTGGCCCGGTACCTCCAAACATACAAGTCCACCGTGTTGGTGGTGTCGCACGATCGTGCATTCTTGAACGACGTTGCCACCGATATCATCCACCAACACTCTGAAAGACTCGACTACTACCGAGGCTCCAACTTTGACTCGTTCTACTCCACCCGTGAGGAGCGGATCAAGAACCAACGCCGCGAGTACGAAAACCAATTGGCATACAGAAAGCACTTGCAGGAGTTTATCGACAAGTACCGGTACAACGCCGCCAAGGCGCAAGAGGCGCAATCGAGAATCAAAAAGTTGGAGAAATTGCCCCAGATTGAACCTCCAGAAGACGAAAAGACCATCACGTTTAGGTTCCCCGAACCCGACAAGTTGTCGCCGCCCATTTTGCAGATGCAGGATGTGTCGTTTGGCTACAGCCCCGACAAGATTCTTTTCAAAGACGTCAACTTGGACGTGCAGATGGACTCGCGCGTGGCATTCTGTGGTGGTAACGGTACTGGTAAAACAACGTTGCTTAAGTTGATTATGGACAAGATCAGCCCCGTGTCCGGGTACGTCAACAAGAACGGCCGCTTGAGAGTGGGCTACTTTGCCCAGCACCACGTTGACGCCATGGACTTGAACACGTCTGCGGTGTCGTGGATGTCGTCAACATTCCCGGGAAAGACCGACGAGGAGTATAGGCGCCACTTGGGTTCGTTTGGCATCACCGGGTCGCTTGGGTTGCAAAAGATGGAGTTGCTTTCTGGTGGTCAGAAATCGAGGGTTGCCTTTGCCGCCTTGTGTTTGAACCAGCCCCATATCTTGATCCTAGACGAGCCCTCGAATCACTTGGATACCCAGGGGTTGGATGCCCTCGCCGAGGCGCTCAATAGCTTCAAGGGTGGTGTGTTGATGGTTTCGCACGATGTTTCCATAATCGACCGGGTGTGCAACGAGATCTGGGTCGCGGAAGACGACACGGTCAAGAAGTTCCCCGGAAACATCTGGGACTACAAGAAACATATTTTGGAGAGTGCGGACATTGCTGGTGTGGTGAAGCAACATTAGGTAGGGGATAAGTAGGAAATTAAAGTCCCTTTTTTTTTTTTTTTTTGTCTGTTTTCTATTTTTTTTATCATCTTTTTCTTGGAAGCAAGACCCCCACCACCCCCCGCTGCAACAATGTCATTCATATCGACCCTCTCGCTAAAGTCCAAGATAGGGCTCGGTCTACTCATTTCGTACACGTCGTTGGAGGTGTACTTGCAGCTATGCACGCAGTACATTGTCCAGTCGCGCAAGAAGGAGTACGCCCAGATTGAGGGCGAGGGCAAGGAGGTGGATGTGAGCAAGTTCAAATCGGCAGTCGTTGCCGGGATGTTTGTTAATCCGTTTGAAGAGTACCGGGCCCAGACGGCGTTTGAGTTTGTTTTGGTCAGGATAATGGAGCTTTGTGAAAGCGTTTATGGCCGGTTTGAGTTGCACAACAAGTTGCCGCACCCCCACGATGGCGCGGTAGAGGTGGAGGATATCTTGAAGGTGTTTAAGCCCGATGTGGAGCGGTTCAGGGCAAACCTGAAAGTGTTGCAGCTGTGCATTGCCGCGGGCGACTTCGGCAATTTATTTGCTCAACCCCGGGAATCCGGGTTGTTCTCGTCGTTGTTGTTTGGCAAACAGTCGCCAGTCCTGGCGGTGGTGCCACCATTGCACCAACAGTTGTTGTTTACATGGTTGGGCCAGTCATGCACGTTGTTCCAAGTGTCTGGCGTCAATTTCCTCACCGACCCGATTATGAGCGACCACCTCATCGCCCCCAATATCGGTCCCAAGCGGTTGACCAAGGCGCCCATGACGTTTGAGCAGCTCCAGTACGCCACCAACAATAAGCTCAACTTTGTGCTTGTTTCACACGACCACCCCGACCATTTGGAGTTGGACCTTGCGAAAAAGATCCGGAACGAGGCCATGTGGATCGTGCCGTTGGGGTTGAAGAAGAAGCTTGCACGCCGAGGCATCTACCAGGTGATTGAGATGGACTGGTGGGAGAAGCTAGACATTACAAGGTACATTTCCACAAGCGACAACTTCCCTGACAAGTACGAGATTGAGTGTGTGCCCTCGATGCATTGGAGCGGGAGGTATGTGCTTGATTCGAACAAGAGCTTGTGGTGCTCGTACGTATTGAAGCGGAACGGCGAGTCGTTGGTGTACCATGCGGGAGACACCGGGTACTCCAAGGAGTTGTTTGGCGTTATTGGCAGAACCAGCGGGCCCGTGATGCTAGCGCTACTACCCATTGGCCAGTACTGTCCGTCATGGCACCAGAAACCGAGACACATTAGCCCGGAGGAGAGCTTAAAGATTTGTCAACAAGTGGGCGCATCGTTCATGAAGGGAATACACTGGGGCACATTCAAGCTTAGCGGCGAGCCCATTCTCGAGCCAAAGAACTTGCTTGAGGATTTAGCAACCGCCATCGACAAGGCCAATGTTTACCGAGTGCCGGAGTTTGGGTTGACATATTTGTACAACCTCAAGACTAGATCGGAAACGGAAATACACGTATAGATAACTCCAAGATAGATAATTCCAAGATATTAGATTCCACTATTTACAAACGTTGCAGCTTTTTTGTTGTTTTGATCATTCTCAAGTGTAAGGGTGTGTGCGGCTGTGGGAGGGGGGGGGGGAAGTTACTCAACTCCGTAAAGGGCTCTGATCTTCGCCCTTTGTTGCGCCATCATATCTCTCTGCAAGGCTTGGTATTGCGAGTCGCTTCTGATGACCGACCCAATACTCATAAACAACCCAAAGGTACCTACACTTCCCATGATATATTGTCCCAACGTGCGCATGACGCCGTTTGGCCCCGCGCCATTTTGCAAGATGGAGAACCCGCCAAATAACACGCCGACACACACACCGACCGTGGAGCCCATTATGGCACCCATCTTGAACTTGTCCCAGTTAGATGGCTGGTGGCCAGCATATTGGTATTGTTGGACTGGAGGCATTATTGTCTTTCACTAGGTGGAACCATTAAAAAGATTTTTTTTTTTTCTTGCTTTGGTTGTGCCCAACGAACCAATAGGATCCTCGCACGACTCTGCGATTTTCAAATCCCAAAGAGACGAACTCAGTATCCACAACCAAAACACATATCAAACATGGGTGCAAGCACAAGCAAACTGGAAACCAAGGTGTTTACCCCAACCACGCCTGTTGATTTCAGTGCCTCGTTCTTGTCACAATTGGAGTCGTCTCCAGAAGTATGTGAATGACCCTACCCTTTGAAAGATCCGATAGCAGTTCATACTAACACAACAACCAGTCTGACTTTTCACGCGCCCAACATACCGAAAAGTATATCCAACAAAGAGTGGCTGCCGAGCTCACCAAGTTGGAGGCAGAGACCATAAAGAAGTTCAAGTCCACCACCACCGGCGCATTACTCAACGACAATGACGACGGTAACAAGAGCAACGGCCTCTCGGTGCCTGCATTGAGCGACAAGATCACCCAATTGACTAGCTTGTTACAGGAGAATGCCAAGTTGGCCGAAGTAAAGGTGTCACCGCAAGTCGCGCTGAGCAGGGAGGAGGTGATTAAATGTCTTCAGGGAAACAGCGGAAAGAGCTTAAACTGCTGGGACGAGGTTGAAACGTTTAGAAAGTTGGTCAAAGAGTTGTAAGGAAGAGCTGCAAGACCTTCGACTTATGCATTTATGTGTCTATAGAAAGAACTTTTCTACAATCTTCTACAATGCCTGCGCCTTGTACACCAAAAGCAACGCTGCGTCCGACTCACCGCCTCCAGCAAGGGTCTCGATCTTTTCGCGGTTCACGGCCGACACCTTGTCGTCGTTGAATAACCACCACCTCTCGCCCTCAAGGTCGCTGGGGTCCTTGACGTACGCCTTGTAGTGGCCGCCTTCGGCAGATGCGCCCATGTGGGTAATGACGGCACTCAACTCGTAAACACTCGATGGGTTCTCGGTCGTCTCGTCCCAGTCGACATTGGGCACTGCAGTTTTCAAGTCATCCCTAAACTTGCTTTTTATCGACACAACCTTCATCTCCTCTTCTTGTTGCTGATCCCAGGACGTTAATGTACTGTTGTCCTTTTTGGTTCTTTTGAAATCGCGAATGAGATCCAAGTTATCCTTTTCCACCTTGCGGATCAGATCGCGGTTTGCAACCTTCTCTGGCTTGATGCTGTCGTCCAACACATCGGCGAGATCCAACTCAAATGGAAACTGGACTCTCCTCAAAATCTTGCTCTTTTTCCCAATATCTCTTCTCCAAAAAAACCGGATGAAATGGACGGTAAGGTACTTGGGCAACCGGGTGATTTTCTTGGTGATTTCGTACTCGGCGTCGGCTTCAAGCGTCTCGTTGTGCTTGAAAATCTCCTCTCTCAACCCATCAATGATACCATCACGCAAAAAGTTGGTCTTGATGCCAATGTGGCAGTTCAATTTGAACGCATCTTCAACGCCATACGCAACGTCTTCAGGCAAGGCCGAGCACTTGGTCTCGGTTTTGAACTCGATCCTAAACAAATCGTCAGCCTTTAACGACCTTCTCAAACTGGTCAAGATCTGCGAGAACGCCTCTTCTGCATCTTGCTGCTTGAACCCACCGGCCCGGTCCTGCTCGGCAAACTGGGGGTATATGTTTCTAAACAATGCAAGAAAGATTGAAGGCGTCACCGTCTCCTGCTTCTTTTGCATTTGTTGAAAGACATTCTTTAACGAGATAAGTAACCCGTCGTCGGCGCTACTGCCACCGGCACCACCACCGCCAGCTCTGAAATCAACAAGTCTCTTGCTCACATCTTCAATTTGGAACAAAGTCTGCAAGGAGGAGTTCAAATAACAGGTGTTTCCCAAATTGGTCAAGCCGGATGGTTCGTTTGACACTTTGACAGGCAACCCATCAAAGTCTTCAAGAAACACCTTCTTCTCCACTGGCTTCACGGGCAAGTTCTTGTCTGGCGTGCCCAACACCATAATTGGCTGCAGCTTGATTTCCAACGTGGACACAACAACATCGTCTGCAAGCTTTCCGCCCTTGACAAGAATCTTTTGCCTCTCGGGCGGGATGTTGGTCAATTCTTGGATCTTTTGTTTGAAAACCAACCCAGTGTCTGAGTCCTGGAGGTCGACATCGTAAACCTTGCCGGCGTTCTTGATCTGTATGGTCAACGGCATGTCGTTGGTGGTGTGTTCAAGTGGCAAAAGCATGTACAACATTCTTATGCAAAAGTCCGAGTTGTTTTACGACAACACCTGGGTTGACTTTGGGTACCAGGTGTTGTTGATCTTGTCGACCAACTTTTTGGGTATTGGTCTTGCCGGTATCTTGCGTCGTTTTGCTGTCTACCCCGTCAAGTCCCTTTGGCCCAGTATCTTGCCCAGTCTTGCCTTGAACAAGGCGTTGTTGGCGCCGGAGAAGAAGGAAAGTATCAATGGCTGGAAGATCTCGAGGTACAGCTTCTTTTTCACCACCTTTGCCGCCTCCTTTGTCTACTTCTGGGTCCCCGACTACTTGTTCCAGGCATTGTCCACCTTTAACTGGATGACTTGGATCAAGCCCGACAACCA
>JAJMCF010001579.1:0-12143 GCA_030585045.1 Zhuliangozyma parablackwelliae | reverse complement strand
TCATCATTTCCCCCTCCATTGCCATCATCATCCTCCCCCCCCATCTCCATTACTATCTGGTGGGCCGGGTAGCTCCGCTTCAACGCGTCTCCTCCTCTCTTCAACCTCTCTCTGAGATAGCTCAACGAGTTCCCTGGTTCTTTTAAGGCTTGATATCGCCTGTGCAAATCTTTCGAGCCTGGCGTCAACGCGACGTATCTCGTCCAGAAGGTCATGCCGTTCGATCTCAGAGAGGTGACGATTCCTTGAATCGCGTTCCTTCCGCTCCTTAATGCGAAGCTGGTAACCATTCAACCGTCCCTGCTCCTCTATAATGGGTCGAAGAACCACGCCAATGCGTACCGCCCGCTTTTGTAGGCTATTCCATTCATCAAATAGGGTCTGCCACTCCTCTTGAAGGCGTGGCCGACTTCCTACAGGGACTGACCTGACGCGTATGCCGTTGATTGTTTTATGCGCGGTTTTGCATGTTGCCACTGCTCTACCTAACAAATCATTCTCGTGGGCGAAATCTGGCACACCTCTGCCTCCTCCCACCGTTCTTATCAGCTCTGGTCTTGGGTTCTTTGAGTTTGCTGCTCTTACGCTCCACGGTCCCACGTACCCTGGTCCAACGGCCCTGATTCTGTTGGGATTTTTGTTATCGGCCATTGATTGATAGATGTGATTACGAGCCGAAGAAAGTGCTGGAAATGAAGAGATCAAATGCACAATGAAGGAGAGACTCGGGAAGGGGGACAAATTGGACTATAAGTATAGTTACTCAGAGAGGATATTCAGGATTCTCTTGTGCCACTTCAGGAAACTCCAAGAATGGTTGACGCCGCCGACACCCAATGATATGCTGGTTGCACCTTCCTTTTTTTTGCAGTCAACATTAGAAAAGTACAGGAGTATGCATATATACGTATAAACCACCTTCTCTGACTTTGGTTTTTTTGCCAACACAAAGGACTAGTTGCTAAGCTTGGGATGACGTCTCCAACGCTGCACAAGGAAGGTAAATCAGACAATGGGGTGTGCCCCAAATGTGCAGATGCAAGTACCAAGAGTGAGGATTCAAGCAAGAGTAAGGATTCAAGCTCTAAGAGTAAAGACGCAAGCTCTAAGGCCAAAGACACCGTTCTTGAAAGTAAACATGCAAGCACCAAGACCAAAGATGCAAGCACCAAGACCAAAGACGCATGCCCCAAGACCAAAGACGCAAGCACCAAGGCCAAAGATGCAAGCTCCAAGACTAGAGAAAACCCCTACTACGATAATATTGACACCCGGCACTGCGATTCCGATAATACACGGTACATCTTCAATATTCGGGTAGCCGTTGAGTCTTTGACGGAGTGGTACCTCCACAAGCTTGATACTGCTGATGGTGCCTGGCGTTGGTTTTCCCAGAAACACGCTGTCGCTCTGGAAACTTCAATGTCCGTGGGTTCTGTCCGTTTTTACGGCGGTCACAAACACACAAAAGAGCTGTACCTGGCTTTGAAAGCGGGCCTTGGGAAGTGCTTTAATCCCATGTTTGTCGCTGTGAGTTATAAACCAGGGTGCGCTTTGGTGGACCAAAATGTCATGTATGTGGCCTTTGGTAACAGGTTTGGTAGTGAAACAACCATTATGATTGTTGAACGATGGTGGTTGAAGACAAATGGAATGCAATTGTTGAAAAGACATTATGTGGGTGAATGGAAACTAGAGCCACGAGAACCATTGTACGGGTCTTACACGAAGTGCTACAATGCTTGGATAGACCCAAATTCAAGCGAAATCTTGAAGGAAGGATGGAGGATCCACCCCAGGAAAAGATTACACCCAGACTCGCATGGTGAGGTGGGGGACGAGAGCAAGGTGGATGAAGAACCCTTTCCTAAACGATTCCTTGGTACACTTGTTAGTCCATCGGTTGTGAACAAAGATTTTGAAATGGTCAGTTCGTGGGACGCATATGGCTCGGACCTGATTGTGACCTGGCCAGGCATCTGTCCAGGCATCTAAAAGTCTCAACATACATTCTCTCTGTATACGCCTACTACAATATGATCAACATGCTAGTCGCTGTGGGTGGGGAATGGTACCCCTCGATCTCCTTCTGGGAGGGGGTCGAGGGAATGAAGAAGAAAAGAGCCAATATCCTCAAGAAGTACCAGCGTGCCGAAATTGTAAGGGATGTATTCATCTATTGAGTCTACCCCGTCTCTTATCTGTAACCGCTGAGAGACCGTTGATGTTGTGTCTTGTATTTGGCAGAGGTTTAAACAGGGGGAAAAAAAAAAATTGTTTGAAGGTAACCAAATCACTAATGTCATCTCATTACGACGACTACTCTTCAGACGACGAGGTCTACGATGACAAGCCATCGGGCACGTTGTTGGGATTTGTAGACACCCCGTTGGACGAGGAGGAGGAAGATGGCGCCACGGTTGAGGACACGTTCATTGGCGGCCAGCCCATCTGGCTCAACCCGCAATCCAAGCCCAAGGAGAGTTTGATCAAATGTGGCAACTGCGACAGCTCCATGGCGTTGTTGTTGCAAGCGTTTGCGCCTATTGATGGCAAGCTTTACGACCGAGTGATTTACGTGTTTGGATGCAAAAACACGGCTCAGTGTTCAAGAAAGAAGGGCAGTGTTCGGGCAATTCGAGGCACTGTCAAGGACCAGGCGACGATTGACAAGATCAAGAAGGAGTCTCAAGACGCCTTGAAAAAGAGCCTTGATGAAAAGTTGAAATTGGAAGAGCACAGAACGGCATTGAGTGATTTGTTCAAGAAGAAAGGGCCGGAGGAAGAGAATAAACAGGCCAATCCGTTTGATGGCAATCCGTTTGGCGGGAGCCCATTTGGGGGTAGTTCGGCTGGAGGAAACCCATTTGGGAGTAGCCCCTTTGGCAAGGAGAAGTCCGAGCTGGAAAAGAACACCAATCCCAAAGAGAGGTACGCCGACGTTACTTCCAAGAATGCGCCGGCCAAAACAACGCCAAAGACGCTAAACACAGACTTGCCGCAGTACAAGGGCAGTTTCATTTACGTTGAGAAGGAAAAGTTTAAGAAAAAGACGCTTGACCCCGAGCTAGAAAAGTACAAGCATTTGATCGGCAAAAGCAACAAGGAAGACGATTTGGACGATGATGCCTCTGCAACTGGCTCTGGCTCTGGCTATGGCTCTGGCTCTGCATCTGGCCCCGCATCTGGCCCCGCCCCTGGCTCTTCCCCCATCGACCCGCAAACGTCAAAGATTTCCAACATGTTGGACGACAAGTACTTCCAGGCATTTTCGGAAACCGCCAAACACAACCCGGGCCAGGTGTTGCGGTACAACCTCGGGGCCAGGCCCTTGCTCTACAATGGCAACGACGACGTTGCCAAGAAATTCCTCGTCCAACCTTGGACAATCCCAAGACCAGGATTCAACCCCTCGTCTGAGCGCCAGTACGAGTTGCAGTTGATGCCCAAGGCAATCATGGATTTGGAGGAGCTCAATGGAGGAAACAACAAGAGCGTGGCCATGAGTGATATTCTCAATGGCATGTCGTGGGGAACAATCATTGTGTGCACCGATAAGGACGACTACACGCCCGAGGAGGAGTTTGACGAGAACAATGTCGCGTATATAGAAGAGTGGTGTGGTGTGCAGTGGGAGGAGAGCGTATAGGATAGGAAAGACCAGCGCGTTGTGCATGAGGCATCGGCAAGGAGAGAGAAAAAAAAGCAAGCATAAGGGAAATAAGCAGATGATGAAACAGGAACCCTCGGGTTAAGGCGGGCGTTGAGTCCCGTCGTCCAGGAATCAGATATGATCCACCACCATACAACAAGCACACGTATGTAGCCTCTCCTATACTGACAATGCTACGCTGCTGTTTCATATTGTACTACTGTTTGTTGCTGCAGTTGTGATGTCATAAGCCTAAACTTTTTTTTTTCTCCTGAAACCTCCTTTCGAATCATCTATATATAGATACACCCATAGGCACCTACCCTTTTTCTTTTAGGTACCACCATGTCTTATGATTTGTCTTCCTCGGACGAAGAGTCCAACTCAAGAGCCAACAGGTACCATGTCCAACTCCCCCAGTTGAACTTGCAAGAGGTGAGGAAGCAGAATGAACGGAGGGAGAAGCAAACGCCAAGGCACAATATTGCCAAAGCGACCCAGAATTTCGCAAAGGCAGCCAAGATCAAGAACAATAGGACGGCGAGGTTTCCAGACTCCTATGTGCCCCGGGACCCCAGGCACAGCATGATTGGAAGCAGCCATGCCTCGGTGGAGTCGTCGGAGGGGGAGAATGACGACGAGGAAAGGGATGTGTTTGAGGTTGGCCAACAACGATTAGGAGAGACCTTGCCACATTTCAATTTCCACCTGCAGCATTTGCGCCAGGAAGGGGAACAGGATGATGATGACGATAGTGAAGATTTGGACGACGAGCAAGATTATGTTGACCAGACCCATACGGACTTCCAGCACATTCATCCCGCGCAACAGTATTACAACACCGACTCGTCAGACGAGGAAGAAGGCGAGCCCGTCACCAAGACGGAATCATCGAGCTCGATGAGCTCGGCAAAGCGGCAACACTCGAGAACATCAAGAACATCAAGAACATCAAGAACATCAAGACACTCGGTCAGCGACCTAGCCTTCGACGCCCCCAGGTCAGGACGCCCCGGGTCCCTACAATCAGGCAACTCAGAGACAACATCAGCGCACAATAGAAAGTCCGCGGGCGGGTTCAAGGGCATATTGCGGAAAATGTCTCTCGCCGACCATTCCCCCATTGATGGGTTGAACCAAGACATTTCGCAAAGCGACTCGTTTCTCGGCCGGGTATTAAACTTTGGCAATGCCGGCTTGAGCGGGGGCGGGCTTGCGCCTGGTGCTTCCCGAGTCATTAGGGAAGAAGACCCCGACGAGGAGAAACGCGTGGGGTTCACCAATGCAGACCACGGCGAGAATATCGAGATGATGCCGATTGGCATGGATAGTCTTTCTGAAGAGGCGAAACAGTTGATATACCAGCATATCCCGGAGACGTATCGCCGCCATCACCAGCACGACTCGCGTGGCTCAAGCACAGTCGTGAGTGATGACGGCGCGCCAAGGGTTGGTTCTAGCGAGCAATTGATGCAGCGGGGTGGAGACGGTGGGGAAAGGGGTGGGGAGAGGGGAGAGAACGAGAGGGACGACGAAGAGAAGGATGAGGAGGAAGGGGAGGAGGTTCTTGAAGAAAAGAAAAGGAAAAAGGCTGCCGAGGAGGAGGACAAGAAAAAGAGGGATGATCCGTTCTATACTCCCAACCCCGATATATTTCTCCGTGGTGGCGAAGAAGCCGGCGAGGATAATGTGTACCATTACGACGCCCACAATGACTTTTTGCAGGACGTTGATGGAGAATATATTGCGCCGCCAAAGCAGGTCCACGCCGGTGTATTGTCTTCGTTGTTGCGACTTTACCAAAACCCGCAGGAAAGCAAATCCACGGGTTCGTTGAGCAAGGCCAGCACCAACAACACGTCGTTTGACTACGATGACACCAATACCAACTACAACGATAGCAGCTACTATAGCGATAGCAACCGACTTGCATCCACGCTAGACTTGACGAAATGGAAACTGGGAATCAAGTCGTCGTCAAAGATGCCCAAGCACATGTTCAACAAAGCCGCCAGCAAGTTCACCAAAAAGGGAAACGGTGCCAACACTTTTAACGACACGCCCTTGGAAACACCGGCCGATAGTGCATCCAACGACAATGACTCGGATGACGATGCTGCGGGGACAGGGCCGGCCAAAAATGAAAGAGCGGGCAACACCACCACCCCCTCACACTTGCCGTCGTTCCAGAATGCCAAGCCCAAGATGCCCAAGAAGAAACAAACCGAGCCGCTTTCCAAGATGAAAAAGCTCAAGCACAACAAGCGCGTCGAGCGGTTGCGCATCACGGTGCACATTGCCGACATTCTCCAGCGGCAACGGTTTATTATGAACATGTGCCGGGCGCTCATGTTGTTTGGCGCCCCGACTCATAGGTTGGAGGAGTATATGGTGATGACGTCGCGGGTGCTTGAGATTGACGGCCAGTTTATGTACTTTCCCGGGTGCATGCTTGTGTCGTTTGGCGACGCCGCCACCAGAACGTCGGAGGTGCACTTGATCCGGTGTGCCCAGGGGCTCAACTTGAGCAAGCTAAGCGACACCCACCGCATCTACAAGGCGGTGATCCACGACTTGATTGGCGTCGAGGACGCGCTGAGAAAGATTGACGATTTGTTGAAGGTGAAAAACATCTACCCGCCCTGGCTCTGTGTGTTTTTCTACGGGTTGGGCAGCTTGGCCGTGACCCCGTTTGCGTTTGAAGGCGGGTGGGTGGACTTGCCCATCTCGTTTGGCGTGGGGCTTTGCGTGGGGTACTTGCAATTCTACGTGAGTTCCATCTCGCACTTGTACTCGTCGGTGTTTGAAGTGTCGGCGGCGATTGTGGTTGCGTTTATCAGCCGCGGGATTGGCTCCATCAAGAGCGGCAACTTGTTTTGCTTCTCGGCCATCACCCAGGGGTCCCTCGCGTTGATCTTGCCCGGATACATTATTCTTTGCGGGTCGTTGGAGCTACAGTCGAGGAATCTTGTTGCCGGGTCGGTGCGGATGTTTTATGCCATCATCTACTCGCTCTTCCTTGGTTTTGGCATCACCCTCGGGTCGGCCCTTTATGGGTGGGTGGACCATAACGCCACGTCGCAAAACTCGTGCCTGCCGGGCCACTCGATGGACGATAGATGGCGGATCCTTTTTGTGCCCTTGTTTGCCCTCTGCCTCGGTCTTATTAATCAAGCCCGGTGGAGACAGGTGCCAATCATGATTGTCATTGCCGGGGTGGGGTACATTGGCACCTATTTCGCCGGCAAGCATTTCGCCAACGTGACTGAGTTTACCGCTTGCATTGGTGCGTTTATCGTGGGGATATTGGGCAACCTCTACTCGCGGATATGGAAGGGCATGGCTGTGTCGGCCATGTTGCCGGCCATCTTTGTGCAGGTGCCCTCGGGCATTGCCTCCAAGAGCACGTTGATTTCGGGGTTGCAGACTGCCGACCAAATCACCAGCAAGAATGGTTCCACCACCACAACAACCACCACTTGGGACAATGCCAGCAGTTTGAGTTTTGGCGCCACCATGGTGGAAGTGAGTATTGGCATTAGTGTAGGGCTCTTTGCCGCGGCGTTGGTGGTGTACCCCTTTGGCAAGAAGCGTACGGGGCTCTTTACCTTGTAGGGGCTCGATAGATTTATAGAACAAAAACAAAATAGAATTAAACAAACAAAAAAGAAAAAAGTTGAGCTTACAACACCAGTCACATGTTGCAACAGAAACAGATATCGAGCTTGCTTTCGCAGGCGCTCAAACCGGTTGGCGGCAGTGTACCTCTTGCCGTATCGTTGCTTTCGCCAAACGGGATCCCATTAACCACCGTGTCGACCGAGGCTTCTCCTCACAATGATAATTTGAGAATCTATTCCCTCGTGGCGTACAACAGTCTCAGCCAGTCGGAATGGAACATAATCGACTACGACGGCGTGAAAGCAATTATAGAGAGACTACATATAGTGGAAGATGCGCCCAATGGTGGTAGTGACGCCGTTGGAACTGCCGTTGCCACCACCACCACCACCGCCCCCACCACCACCACCACGGAGCAAGCAAAGGCGGCTGAAATGTTTGTGGTTATATTTTACAACGAAATGTCTGACGCCTTGGCAAAGTTGAGAGTGGACGCCTTGGCCGGGGCTTTAAACACTGGGTTGAAGGAGTATAATGTGTAGACTATTAGGGGATATATAATATACTAGGAATATATGTATATGCAAAGAAATGGAAGTTTACGGGTGGATGCAATGCTAGTGGGATGGGGATGGGGAGGGCAAGAGGGTCAACTTGACAAGCTGGAATTTCAAACTTTTCTGCTTTTGGGTCACTTCATGTCGACATCATCCTCCTCTTCCTCCTCCTCGTCATCGTCATCTTCGTTTTCATAATCGTCATCCATCAAGCTCTCCTCGTCAAAGCTCTCCTCCTCCTCGCTCTCGTACCAGAAATCTTCGTCCACGGGTTCTTCCGCCTGCTGGCTGTGTTTCTGGTGGTGGTTGGCATAGGCATTGGTGGCTTCCTCGGGCATGACAAAGTCGGCGGGAATGTCGGCCTTGCTTCGGTCCACCTCCTTCAACACCTTTTTCTTGTACTCCTCGAGGTTCTTTCTAAACTCGACGCTGGCGTCGATATTGGCGGGCGAGTTCCCGTTGGGGTCGTCCAACAAGGAAATTATCGAAATCAACACGCTCTCCACCGTCTGCGCCGGCGACCATGTTTCGCTCTCGGGCTCGTCGCTGGTGGGGTCGCCGCCCTGGTGCAAGATCGAGATGCATAATCTGCCGTCGCGGTAGACGTTGGGGTGGTAGATGGACGGGGTGAAGCGGAATGTGGGTGGGGAAAAGGGAAAGTCTGCTGGGAAGCGCATTTGGCCCTTGAAGTACCCCCCGTGGTACAACGAGTCTGGGTTGAGCACCATGACGCCGATGTTCCATAGAAAGATGTTGTCGTCGTCTAGCTCGATGTGGAAGGACGGGATGCCCTTTTTGGGGTCGGTCAAGTCTTTGAATTGCCGTTGAAGAATGGCTGCTGCGGATTTGGACGACATGCTTGTGTGGTGGGGGTGTGCGGGGTGTGTTACTGCTTGGTGGTGGTGGTGTGGGGTGGTGTTGCTTTTGGTGGTGCTGTTGGTTGGTTGGTTGTTGGTTGGTTGGTTGGTTGTTGCTGGCTGTTGATTAGTCAGAGTGTGGGTGGTGTGTGTTGTGTGTGTGTTGTGTGTGTTTCTCTTCTGTGGACTTTAGGGGAGGAACCCAGAAAAGGGAAAACGAGAGAGAGAGAGAGAAAAAAGAAAGAAAAAAAAAAAGAAACTAAAAATCCAGAATCCCAGAAAGGAGGGAGAGGGAAAGAAGAAACAAACAACGAGCTGACTATTGGTGTATGGAGGCAGTGACCCACCCTCATAACTACAGAGTAACCACACAATCACACAACCCAAAGTAACCACAACCACAACTATCAAGGTTGGGCGGGAGAGAGAGAGAGAGGGAGAGAGAGAGGGAGAGTGTGTGTGTATGTGTGTGTTTTTCCAGACATGTGGCACTCATCGGTGGTACATGCTTCTGTTGGTGCCATTCATCCGGCAGCACAAATCCGTCTACGAGTGCCTGTCTACGAGGGTCTCTGTCTTTTCTTGTACGTTGCCCGCCTATGTGTTTGCAAGTATACTTTGTTGACCCTTTGTTGTTTGGGTTGCCCGTCAATGATAAATGAAGGGAGGCTTTCCCCCATTTACTCATAAAGTCACGCCTTCAACTTGTCAAATACGAGAGGAGGTGTTGCTACAATAATAAAGTGCAAAGAAAACTGCCGCCAAGTAAAATGGCCTGGCCTCTTGAGACAATAGTGGATGAGACGAAGCGTCGTGACCTCTTCTGTAATGCTCCCGTCTAAAGTAAGCAGTGTGGTAAGAATGGCACGAGAGCATAATATGGTTTATCTCACCTCCTCACCTCTAGGACTCTCTGTCACCATCCACACCTGGCTCCGATATCGCAGTATCGGAGTTTGGAATCTCAACTTTTTTTTTTCTTCTTTTCTTTGGTGGTGATTCCAAGTCCCGCGATCTGTTGCTGCTGATAATCCACCATGTTTGCCAGGAGATACGCCACCGCCGCGGGCAGGAACAAGAACCACTATGAGCTACTCCAGATCCACCCCAGCGCATCCATCAAGGAGATTAAAATACAGTTTAAAAAGTTGCTGAAGCAACACCACCCCGACTTGCACCAACACCTTACCCCAGAGGAACGCGAGAGCAACAGCAAGGTGTTTACCGAGATGGTGAGCGCGTATGGCACCCTCAAAGACGTGAGAAAGAAGAGGGAATACGATGCACAGATACGAGGATCCAGTGGCAACAGCAGCAGCACTACAGGGGGGTTCCATTCGCCGCGAGATCCCCAGAGTCGGTACTATGGCGAGGCCAAGTACTATTCGAAAAGCGGCAGCAGCTATTCCGCCCTGGGTTTACATACCAAGAGACACCGGGTTCGATATGCTCCAGGAAGTGACAGCCACGAGACGGAGCTGAAGTTCCACGGCATGCACGTCAACCATGGCAACCGGTACGACGTGCCCCATTTCGACTATGAAAAGCACCTCCACCGCAACTTGCAGGTGGAGCAACGACAGATTGACAAGTATTTGAACGAGCACACCAAAAAGCGGATCCTTGACCAGTTGAGCAAGAGCGGACAGCCCATCACGGAGGAGCTCAAGACCAAGCATTTGCTCCGGCACGTCACGGGCATGCGGCACGACAATCATCACCATCGCCAACACCAAAGTGACGAGGACACGAAACTGGGGCTAAAGTACGGAGAAACGCACAATTTCCACTCGCAGGGGTACAAGATGTACGAAAAGCCCCACGCCGCCGCCCACTCGCAATACATGTACCAGAAACCCGACGACGACGGCCTGGCGTTCAAGACGTTGGCCATGCTAGGCGGCGCCAGCAGCGGCTTGTACCTACTATACAAGATAGTGTTTTGAATATACGTATAATAATGTACAAAATGGGAATATGTGGGATGGTGTTGGGTAAGTGTATATATGGCCTAACGATCAACTTCGCCAAAGACCAAGTCCATGGTACCAATGATGGCCACGGCATCGGCCAACAAGTTGCCCCTCGAGATATGGTCAAATGCACCCAAGTGGGCAAACCCAGGAGCCCTGATCTTGCACCTATATGGTCTTTCGGACCCATCCGACACCACATACACCGCCATTTCGCCCTTGGGCGCCTCGATGGCGGTATAGGTCTCGCCCTGGGGCACGGCGAAGCCCTTGGTGAAGAGCAAGAAATGGTGAATCAACGCCTCCATATCCTCCTTCATCAACGACCGGGGCGGTGGCGACACCTTGTAGTCTTCAACCTTGACGGGGCCCTCGGGCATGTCGTTTATGCACTGGATAATGATTCTCAACGACTGTCTAAACTCAGCCATTCTGATCAAATAACGGTCGTAGCAGTCGCCATTGATGCCCACGGCAATGTCAAAGTCAACCAAGTCGTATGCATCGTAGGGCTGCGACTTTCTAATGTCAAAGGGGATACCGGAGCCTCTCAACATGACTCCCGAGAGCGAATAGTTCAACGCGTCTTCGGCGCTCACAACACCCACGCCAATGGTTCTGTCCTTCCAGATACGGTTATCGGTACACAACTCTTCAACCTCGTCGATTCTATCGCCAAATTGCGTGGCCCACATGTAAATGTCGTCCAACAACCCCGCGGGCAAGTCCTGCGACACCCCGCCGGGGCGGACATACGCCGAGTGCAAACGGGCACCACTAACGCGCTCGTAAAACTCCATCAACTTTTCTCTCTCCTCAAACCCCCAGAGAAAGGGCGTCAACCCACCGACATCCATAATGTGTGTCAATACCGACATGCAGTGGTTCAACACCCGCGTGATCTCGCCAAACAAGGTCCGAATGTATTTCCCGCGCAAGGGCACCTCCACATTCAACAACTTCTCCACCGCCAACGCAAACACCTGTTCGTTGGTCATCATCGAGACATAGTCCAACCGGTCAAAGTACGGCAACGCTTGCATATACGTCTTGGACTCAATCAATTTTTCGGTGCCCCGGTGCAAGAGCCCCACATGCGGGTCGCTCCTCACAATCTCTTCACCGTGCAACTCCAAAATAAGCCGCAACACCCCGTGGGCGGCCGGGTGCTGGGGGCCAAAGTTTATCGTAAAGTGACGAATCTTGGTGTTTTGTTTGGCAACCTTGTCGGGAGCATCCTCACGGTCCCACGTCATGTTGGTCTCGTCGAGCACGTCGGTGAATGTGGTGGGGTTCATAATGATGCCGGGGGATGATATCCGCGCGGGGTCTCTGCCTATGGGGGTCTTGAGTGGTTGTGGTTGTGATGGATCGGGGGCAGCAGCGGCATAGAACCTGGCTGCTGGCCTAGAGAGCCGGGGGATGCAGCGTGGTGCTATTCTCCTAGATGCTCTCAACATGACTAATCTATGCAATTGGGGGG
>JAJMCF010001576.1:0-10313 GCA_030585045.1 Zhuliangozyma parablackwelliae | reverse complement strand
CCCCTCCCATTATATTGCAAACCCTCCGGCTGAGCCTACTCCCAAGCGGCCGACTATGCCCGGATTGCTTGTCTTTCCCGCGTTTCGTATCGACACTTCTCTCAACGTAGCCATGATGCAGCAAAATACAAGCGTGCTGGCATCGACGGAAAGCGTGCTGTCAACATCAATGGCACGCCCACCAGTCCCGTCTTGGTAGGTTTCGACTCTCCCCACCTCAGCATACTTTTTAAGCAAATTCAGCGAGTTCTGGTAGAGGAGAGCATCCTTGAACGTGCCAAAGGGCGGCAAGTCGTTGCTCACGTACCCATTTCCTCGGAATGCCGGGTCGCCCTCGTCTTGCGAAAACTTGTGGCTGGGGACGGGGTTGACAAACAGAGTAGGGTCGTTAATGTCAAACGGTACCGTTTCGTGCTTGTCCTTTTTCTTCAAGAGGCTAAAGTCGGGTTTCTTGTTGACCATATCGTCGCAGAGGCTGGGCTGGTCGTCGTCAATCACCAATAACCGCATCTGTGGGTTATACAGCTGGACGAGACTGCCCACCACGGCGGTGCCAATCACTCTAAACCGCGTGCCTTGGTAGATAAAGTCGGCAAATGGCTTGAAATTGCTCTGGAACATGGCCACCTTGAACGTGGGCTGGCCCTCAATGGTAAATTCCAAAATAAACCTCCTCCACTGCTGGAAAAACTTGGAATGCACGGTGCACACGGTGTACGTTTCAAAATCCACGTCCTCAACGTCTCGCGGCGGTAGCGGCACTTCACGGTACCGCTTGAAAATGATAAAGGGTGAGTTTTTGCGGAATGCGGACATGTAGGGGACAGACACCTTCAACAACGGCAACCCCAACCCTTTGATCTTGGATCCTAGTGGCACGATATGCTGCCGCTCGTCAACCGTCATGCCGCTCCTGTTACCGTCGCCATTCTGCTGCATCTGCTGCTGCTGCTGTAGTTGGAGCTCCTCCCTCGTGGCATTGTTGACCCGCTTGATATTCCCCTGCTTGTCGTACAAAATCACGCTGCTTTTCCTTTCCTTCTTGATGGTGCTCCGCAACTCCTTGAACAACTTGAACGACCCTTCGCTGGGAAACACATACATGTTGTGCTTCAACATTGCACTCACAAACACAAACGTCCTTTTGATGGTGTAGTCGGTTAGGTCGCGGTGCAAGATCTGATAGTTGTCGATGGCATTCCTCTCGGTGGGGATGTGGCTCGAATCGAATATGGTTGACACGTCGTCGTTGAAACCGTCCTGCATCAGGGGGTCGAGTGGTTCATGCAAATGTGGAGGTCGCAATAGTAGATGCAGGTGCTGTAGTTGCTGCAACTGTTCCTGCTGCGCCCGTTCATGTACAAGCCGCATCCGGCGTAGGACAAAGGGCAAATACATTGTAAAGTTGTCCACATACGTGTCCTGCAACTCCAATCTCTGCGCTCGGTCAACACAAAGCGTGTCTGCTTCCGAGAGCGCCAACGATCGGGTGCCGTCGTCGTCATTGTTGTTGTCATACTCGTTGGTTGACGTGGGCGAAACAAGTGCGTCGTCATTGTCTCGTGCCTCACTTGTGCTGTGGAGTATCTCGTACCGGAAAGTTGGGGCGGCCGGCTGGCTAAACCGCCTCGACGGCGCTTCAACAACCGTGTCGCGTCGTGATTTTGCGTGGGTCGAGTTGCTCCTGTACCGCTTGAACATGAGCACTGTTGATCCAAATTACGCAACACTACAAAATCTGTTTTGTTTTCTTCCCCCTCCTTAGTAATCTCCGGTCAGCCTTATCTACCACAGGAAAGAAAAAAACCACACCACAGTGCCACATGATGCTACCATGTGCAAATAGGGGAAGAAGTATTGTCTCTCTCTATATATATTACATCACAAACTTGAACAAGTATTGTCTCTCTCTATGATATATTACATCACAAACTTGTTCTCGCTCGAGACCAAAGAAAGGTTGACACTGGCTCTCGGCTTTTTGGGACTGATTCTAAACTCTCGCAAGTCAGATTCGTTCTCCTTATCCTTGCTGCGTTCTCCTGGCGAGTTTGTAGAGTCAACCAACCGCCTCAACCGGGTGGTTTTGCTCAAGCTCTTGATGATTTGGTCTTTATCCCTCAATTGTTCTTTGAGCATGATAAGCTCGCTCTCTTGGTCTTTGAGCACATCCAAGAGCTCACTGTCGGTGTTGCTGCTGCTGCTGTTGTTGTGGATGTTGCTGTTGTTTCTGGTGCTGCCGCCTGCAAGTGCTTGGCGTAGCTGCTCCTCTAAATGAGCAATGTACGACTTGTACTCATTGGCCTCATACATCACGCGTTTGTAGAAATCCTCGACATTGGCCATGGCCATTTGCGAGTTGTCGATCCCCGAGCCAAGAACATCATTCAACACGTCGTTCTTGACGATTATCGTCTCGGTTTTCTGCAAATCAGTGAGGCGGGCAAAGTGCTCGAGCTTTTCCTTCAACACTGCATTCTCCGCCTCAAGGGCAGGGAATGTGTTTGTCATCGCACTGTTGAAACCGCCACCGCCAGAAGCAGACCCCAACCTTTCCAACTCCTGTTTCTGCTGCTCCACAATCCGGCTCAACTCTTCAATCATCTTTGCCGCCTCGCCATCGGCCAACTTGCTGGTCTTGTTCTTCTCCACATTTATGACAATATCCTTTGCTCTTGCGGCAAACCGCAACGTCTTGTACGTCTCAGCCGCGGATTGCTGGCCCCCCATATGGATGGTGCAAAGAATCAGCACCAACGACGACCCCAGCAACGCCGGCTGCAACAACCTCGTCAATTTGGAGTCGCGGTAGGGGATATGCTCAAACGCCGACGCTGATAGTTTGTTGATCACATTGGAGAGGGCAAGCAAAGACCTATTGATGTATGCCCCCTCCTTTCGTCTCTCCACGTTCGATGCTGCTCTCTCGGACCCGGCCAAGTCGCACAACGAAAGAGTGGACTTGGTTTCGGTGTTGGATGCCACGTCAACCGCATTGAGCCTGATTTGTAATATCGAGTGCGATCGCGACGACCGGGCGTTAAAGTCAGTGACACTTGTTTTTCGATTCACGTCGCCGCGCTCAATCAAGTCGAGCAACTGTTCTCGGCAAGTCACAGTCGTCGACGTCAAACCAACGACTCTCACCCCATAATCGGCATCGTCACGGATCTTGAGCTCAATACTTGATTGGGCCGGGGTCAACAAATCGATAATCTTTTCGTTGTAAATCTCAAGGTACGATACGCTCACCGCATACTTGTTCACCCCGGTCTGGTTCACCCCGGTCTGTCCCACCTTGTGGAAAATGTCATTGACGGCTAGCTCAACAAACCCAGGGTCTCCACTCACACCCTTGATCGAGTACGTCTTGCCTGATCCCGTCATCCCATAGGCAAACACGGTTCCATTATACCCTTCATTCAAAAACTGGTGCACCACGGGGTGGCAGCACCGGTCGTACACTTCACGATTGGCCAATTGCCGCGGGGGAAACACATTGTCAAACTGGAACGCCGTGCCGTCCACGTTGCTTATCGTGTTTGCGTACGCGTCAATACTCCAGTTGGTACCACCACTGCTAGCATCTTCCAGGGTTGTGGAGTAGGGGTTGGGCCGCACCGACACGGTTATGGTGCCCGTGTATGGCTCTGCCCTCATCCCCCCCGGTGTGCTTGGCCGGCTCCCCATGGCGGAACTGGGCCGCGAGTATGCCGGCAATGCAGGCGAAGACAGCCGCATGGTGGGCCTCGAGGGCGGTCTGAATGGACGTGATGGCGTGGATATGGCTGGTGACATGGTTCCCAACGACGACCGTGATCTCATTGGCGTCTTGCTTGACATCCTTGGTGTTGTCTATGGAGGTGTGTATGGAGGTGTGTGCCAACAGTTTACTTTTTTTTTCTTAGATCCTCCACTGTTTACGTTTTCGCTATTTTGAGAAGTATAATGTTTTTAGTTTTTTGCAATCCTTTAGCTAGGCTACAGTGGTTTATATCTGGAAGCACGTCCGGTCGGTGGTGTCCTTGTCGTAACGTACGGACCAGTCCTTGTACTTTTTGTTCAAGGTGCTGCCCTCGGTATCCACCTCTCTTTTGGCCACGATGGCGCTGCGGATATCGGCGTAAAACACGCTAAACGACAACTTTCTACTAATGACACTGCCAATGTCCAAAATCTCGCCAAACGGTCTGAAATCCTCCCTGATTGTTGCTACACTCAATTGGGAGTAGTGAGGTTCTGGCTCTGGGTAAAAGATCTTGTTCCCGCTCCGGATTCTCTTCCCCGCGACGGGTTGCGAAACAATCAATCCCCGACAATACCCCTTTTGCTTGATCCCCATGAGGAGCAGGTCAGGGAGCGGCATGGTGAATGCCCGGTCATTCTCCAACCATTCCACCCTCAACTTTTCCCCATTCACCATGAGCAACCCAGACCCCCTCCCGTAGGTGTAAAACAGCATGGCCTGGGTGGGGGATACAAAGTGGAGTTCGACCCGGTCTCGGTACTGCACCACTTTTTCCAATGGCCCGCCGCAAACTTGTTCAATAAGACTGTTGATCCCCATACTGGACCCAGCTTTGGAGATAACCACCACGCGGTTCCCCGCCTCGGTGCCTTGCTTCTTGGTGGTGTACAACTTTTCCGAGTTGCGCATGCTCTCTAAAGACGGGTTGGTTCTAAGAATCCGGGTCTTTGACGAAACATGCACCACACTCTTTTCGTCAACTGTGCCGCGACTGCCATCGTGGCCATGGCCATTGCCGCCAAAGCCTGAGTCGTTGTTGGATTCATAGATTGCCGAGTGGAACTGAAGCTGATGTGACCGGTGGGGTTGTTCAAGCAATTGGCGTTGCTTATGCTGTTCAAGTGGTGGGGGAAGTGGCTGGAGGTACTGCTGGTGTTGATCCTGCGGATGGAGGTACTGTTGGTGTTGGTCCTGCGAATGGAGGTACTGCTGGTGTTGATCCTGCGGATGGAGGTACAGCTGGTGTTGGTCCTGCGGATGGAGGTACTGCTGGTGTTGGTCCACTTGCGACTGGTGGTGGTGGCCGTACAGCTGGTGACGGTGTTGGTGCAGCACGTGCAGCTGCTTAGAGTAGCTGAGAGACGATTCGATCCGGGTGAATGGCCATGAACAGACCTTGAAAAAGTTTGATCTTCTAGTGGTGGCGCCAGCGGTGCGGTACTCGTCCGACATGCCGCGGAAACCAAAGCCCAGGAACCGGGAGGAGGGGATGTTTGTGAACGAGGTCTTTTTGAGCATGCTGTTTGGGCTAGTGGTGGTGGTGGTGGTGGTGGTGGTGTTTAGGGTATTGGCAGCAGCAGCAGCAGCAGCGACTTTACTATTTGTGTGCTTGTGGGAAATGTTGCTATGCTTGATTGCCCCATTGTTGGCATTGCTTGTTCTCGGCAGGTCCCTGTAGAACAGTTCAGTGCGTCCAATGGATCTAAGCATGGTAACACGGTTTGGATAGCAATAGCTTGGTCTGCTGGTGGGGTGTCGACTCTGCTTGGTCTGCTGGTGGTAATTGTAATGTGGTTACTCTTTTTTTTTTTTGCAATTTGCAACTTCTTATATTCCTTTTGGCTCCACAAACAACAACAGCTGCGCGCATATTAAACTCATCGCACACAGTGAAAGAAAAATTTCATCTACAGTAACACCACCCCATGTTGAGATATTTGAAATAACTATCCCACCAAATCACCAACACTAGCAAAGCTTCTTTCCTTTTCACCATGTCAAAGAGAGCAGCGTCGCCGTTGGATACGTCTCCCGCCAAGAGAGTGAGACCAAGCACGATCCAAGAAGTTGACGTGGGCATTTCCCAGTTTATCCACGCCAACCATATCGGCTTTACGGGCCGGTTAAAGAGCAGGTACGCCGACTTCCAGGTCAACGAGATTGACGGCAATGGTAAAGTTGTGCATTTAGAAGACCAAGGGTTGGCCAATGTCAAGAACAAGAGAGACCGCAAGGCGGAGGAGAAGGAGAAGCACCGCGCGGAAATGAAGGGCAAGACCGAGGAGGAGCAGCAAGAAATCAGGGCCAACAAGCCAAAGTACGAGTTGACACCCGAGCACCGCACCGAGTTGTTGACATATGTGACTGAACAAGAATTGAGCCAGATTGAGGGGCTCTTTTCCCAGGGTTCTGCCACCGCCAAGGTTGAAACCGCCGCCGCGTTCAACGACAAGACCCAGCGGACAATGTTGCACCAGCTCATCCGAGGTGCGTTTCAGAGCAAGTTGGAAACCAAGACCACCGCCGATAACCGGTTCACCATCACTCTCGCCTCATCCGACTCTCGCTGGGCCAAGCGCAACGATACCGACCACGTTGACGACAATGGCGTTGTCAACTTTGGCCTCGGTCCCTATAAGCCATACTTGCATTTCACGGTGTACAAGGAAAACCGCGAGACCATGGACGTGGCCGGGACTATTGCCAAGGTGTTGCGCATCCCGTCCAAGGTGATTGGCTATGCCGGCACCAAGGACCGGCGTGGCGTCACTTGCCAAAGGTTTAGCATCCATCGCGGCAAGGTGGCGCGCGTGAATGGGTTAAACTATTCGGCCCGCAACTATAAGCTTGGCGGGTTTCTGTATGAGGAGCAGCCATTGAAGCTTGGCCTGTTGACGGGGAACCAGTTCACCATCACCCTTCGTGATGTCAATACTGAGGGCGGCAATGACGTTGACCAAGTGGTTCAGGAATGCTTTGAGTTGTTTAAGCAGCATGGGTTTATAAACTACTTTGGCATGCAGCGGTTTGGCTCGTTCTCAATCTCGACGCACGAGTTGGGTATCCCCTTGCTCCAGGAGAACTGGCAGGAGTTTGTGGAGACGATTTTGGGGGAGATGCCCGCGGTGGCTCCGGGGTCAATTGAGATGAGGAGAGTATGGGCTGAGACCAAGGACCCCAAGGCGGCACTCAAGGTGTTGCCGCACTACTATAGTGCCGAGTCGGCGATACTAAAGGTTCTCTCGCACGAGAAGCAAAACGAAGACACCAAGGAGTTTGCCACGGGGGCGTACCAAAAGGCAATTATGGCCATTCCCAAGAACTTGCGGATCATGTACGGGCACGCCTACCAGTCGTATGTGTGGAACTTGGTGGTGTCGCGGAGAATCGAGTTGTTTGGAGTCGAGTTGCAGGAGGGCGACTTGGTGGTTGACGACAGCGCCGTGGTTCCCGAGGACCCAGAAGAAGAAGAAGACGACAATGTCGAAGAAGATGTGCTTGACTCGAGGGATGTGCGGGTCAAGGCATTGACCAAGGAGGATATTGCTTCGGGAAAGTATACAATCTACAATGTCGTGTTGCCCACGCCGGGGTACAAGGTGACATACCCATCAAACGAGACGTTGAGACAAGTTTATATTGACGTTATGGCCAAGGACGGGTTGGACCCATTCAATATGGTGAGAAAGATTCGCGAGTTTTCATTCACGGGAAACTATCGCCACATCCTCACCAAGCCGGCCCATCTCTCGTTTGATATTGTCAAGTATGACGAGGACGACCAGCAGATTGTCCGCACCGACTTGGATCTCTTGCAGTTGAAGAAGGAGCAGCCAGAGGTGACAAGAGTGGTTGAGTCCAGCACGGGGTCCAAGACGGCAGTGGTGTTTACCATGCAGTTGGGGGTGGCCTCCTATGCCACCATGGCGCTCCGTGAGTTTATGCGAATCGACACTGCCCGGTTTTCCGACGCCATGATGAACAAGGATGGCAAGGATGGCAGTAAGGATGGCAAGGACAACAGTAAGGATGGCAAGGAGAACAGTAAGGATGGCAAGGAGAACAGTAAGGATGGCAACAAGGACAGTAAGGAGAACAGTAAGGATGGCAACAAGGACAGCAGTAAGTAGAGACAACGAAAAAAATCGACACCCACAAAATTAGTACCCCTGATTTCTCTTTCTTTTCTTTTCTTTTCCCCCACCAACATGGCCAAGTTCCTCTCGATAATCACGCCGGGGGCGTACCGCACGCTCTTGGCATCCAAGCCCACGTCCCGGGTGGTCCCAATTGACGCCACCTGGTTCATGCCCAACAACCCGCGCCACGCGCGTCAGGAATACATTGCCGAGCGTATCCCCGGGGCACGTTTCTTTGATTTGGACAAGTATGCCCGCGAATCCCAGTTCCCGCACATGTTGCCCACCTCAGGGGTCATGAACCAGGCATACCGCGACTTGGGAATCCAGCGCGAGGACGTGTTGGTGGTGTACGACAAGTCCGGGGTGTTTTCGGCCCCGCGCGCGGCGTGGACGTGGAAGCTCGCGGGACACCCCAAGGTGTACTTGCTCGACAATTACTTGACCTATAGGAAATGCGAGTACCCCGTGGATGTGGAGCCACCAGCGGCAATTGAAGTCGAGACGACGACGACGACGACGACGGTGGATGAGGAGGAGTTTGCCCGGAATAATGCCGAGCAGGTGGTTGGGTTTGATGAGTTGGTGGGGTTGGTCACCTCGGGTAAGTTGCTGGAGTACTTGGTGCTTGATGCGCGGTCAAATGATCGGTTTACGGGCAAGGCGCCAGAGCCGAGACCGGGGTTATCGTCGGGCCATATCCCCGGGGCCAAGAGTTTGCCATTTACTGATTTGTTGGACAATTCGTCGTTTAGGTCCAAGGAGCAAGTCGCTGCCATTGTCAACCGGGCAATTGGGGTGGGGGAGACCAAGGACATTTTACAAAAGTATCCCCGGGGGGTCATTGTCATGTGCGGCACCGGCGTCACGGCGGTCATTTTAAAGTTTGCCCTCGAGTCGATCCTTAACCTCAACGTCCCCATCCGGGTGTATGATGGGTCGTGGACGGAATGGGCCGAGAGAGCGCCTGAACATGTGGTTAAAGATTTATAAAGTTGTATATATATATATATACAACAAAAAACAAAAAAGGGGGTGATACTTTACATAGAGATGCATAAAGCGGCTGGAATGACAATTCTGGTGGTGGTGGGAGGGGGGTGAAATAGAAGGGGTGTATGCCGTGTAGATGACATATCAGCGCTGCTATGGTGTTTGATACTGCTGCTGTTGATACTGTGGTGCTGCTGTGATACTGTGGTGCTGCTGTTGACACTGCGGTGCTGCTGTTGGTTCTGCGGTGTTGCTGATACTGTGGTGCTGCTGGAGATACTTATTATGACGCATGCTGGGTGGTTAAAGATTTATGCATTCCTAGGATCGACTTTCTGGTTCCGATCCATTGAGCGACAAGTACTTGTACTTTTTCTTGGTGATATCGTACAAGTCATTCAAGGCGGCATCGTCGACAAACCAAACAACTCTTCCGGCAGCGCCCTCATTGACAATGGACGCGGGCAAGCCCTTTTCGGGCCGTTCCATAATTGTCCTTATAATGGAAGCCTTGGTCAACCCCTCCACGACAAATGTGACTCTTGCCGCGTGGCAAAGGACGGGTATGCTCAATGTAATTCTGTTTTCGGGCCCGCTGGGGGCCCTGGACACGGGCAAACACCAGGCCAACTTTTCGCGCAACTGTTCGCCGTGGTTGGGAAAGAGCGAGGCAATGTGGCCGTCCGGGGCGCAGCCTAATAGCAACAAGTCAAACAAGGGCAACTTGACGCTATCCTTCTTGGCAAAGTTGCGAATCAATTGCTTTTCATAGTCGTCGGCAGCCTCCTGGGGGTCGTCAATGAGGGACTCGTCAATGTGGTAAATGTTGGGCCGCTTGTCGCCCGTGATGTGGTCAAACACTTCGCGCTTGGCCTGGCCGTAGTTGGAGTCGGGCGAGTCAAACGGTACTAGTCTTTCGTCGGCAAAGTAGATATCCCACTTGTCCCACTCGATAAACTCTTCGCGGGGCAACAACCCCTGGTGCAAAATCTTGATAAGCGACCCGCCACTAATGGCAATCTTGAACCTCTGCTCCTGCTTCTTTTGAATCTTCTTTTCCTTCTTGGTCTTGCCGTTGCCGGTGGACGAGGGCGTGCCTGGCGCCGAGGGGATTAACAACCCATTTGATCCGTTTATGCCGCTTTGTGAATGCGAGGGTGAGTGTTGTGGAGTGAAGCCGCCGGTGCTGGTGCTGGTGCTGGTGCTGTTGTTGTTGCTGGTGCCGGTACCTGAAGCATTGTGCACGCTGATTGTGCTTGACAGTTTCAACATTGTGGGTCTCTTGCCCTCTTTTATCAATTCGATTTGCTTCAAATCGGTGGTGCCATACAAGGTCTGGTTCTGGGCCGATATGACGTGGTCGGCAACTGCGTCTGCGACGCCACGGAACCCGGGGAAGGAGTAGATCAATGGAACGGTTGTTGTCATTGAGG
>JAJMCF010001575.1:0-26381 GCA_030585045.1 Zhuliangozyma parablackwelliae | reverse complement strand
ATGGAAGAGGAGGAGAAGCCACACGAGGGAGGTTGTGGTTTGTTGCCATCGGTCCCTATACCCAACCCAACAATCTGGTTCCACGGAACGGAAGCAAAATGTATGAGAAAATTTTTCTTGTTCTAGAAGTGACACAAAGGTGACGAATTTCAATGCCAAGCCAGCAGAAGAGGGAAGCTCAGATGCTTACAACTGGTGTGAGCTGGTAGAGGGGGGGGGGAAGGAAGAAAGGAAGAACGGAATGGGGGCTGTGTTCGTAGACGGATCTGTTTGCGTGCGGATGCAAATTGACTCGTCCGAGCAACCTTGAAACAGTACCACTCAGTCTCGGTTTCTCTTCCTGCCGGTTTCCTCCAGTGCTATTGAGTTTGCGCGTCGTGAATGGTGTTGGTAGCACTCCCGGTGTGTATGTGTATGAGTGTCTTTCTGTTTAGGCACAGCCGCCAAATGTTGCGGTTTTGGAATTTCGGAGCTACCGCTTTCAGGTGTAGGAGCAAACCTGATATTTATAGCCGATAGCCGAGAGTGGGAGAGTGGGAGAGTGAGGAAGGGAGAGTGTGTGTTTGTGTGTGTGTGTGTGTGTGTGTGTGTGTGTGTGTGTGTTTGTGTGTGTGTGTGTGTGTGTGTGTGTGTTACCCCATTGTGTGGGAGGGCTTTGACTGTTTTGATTTCGATTTGGGGACAGAGTGGGATAGAGTTCAAGGGGTACCAACTGATCTGTAGCAGCAGGGATGCATGAGCTGGATTTGACTTGCGCACCTCCCCGTTCATTCACTATACATGCAAATATACCCCCAGAAGCATTCACCCTGCCTCGCCTCACCCCTCGTGGTCGACGATAACGCCTACAATCGCATACCTCTGCTTGAAGAAATGCACCCAGTCATCGACAATCTTTTGCCTCCTTTCGTCCAAATCGTCGGTGTTCCATGTGTTTTGCTCCGGCGTCTCGTCGTCGCCACTCAACTGCAACTTGTTCAACGCAAGCAACCGGCTAACGTCTTTGCCCACGAGCTTGTGGTATGCCTTTCCCGGGCCGTAGGACTTGCTGTTTTCAGTCACGTCGTACACGTATCCCCGAATACCAACGTATATTTCCCGCTTGTCGGTGCCGTTGTACTCGGCCAACTGAGAGCGGGTGAATATCGGAAGGTTCTTGATATCCACCTGTTCGTTCTCCTTGAATCTCTCTGTTGGTTCTCCTTTTTGGAACATTGTGGACTGGTCTAGGGCTGGTGTGTATTGGACTAGTGTGGACTGGACTAGTGTGGGTTGGACTTGTGTGGGTTGGAGCCAATGTGGTTTTGGAGGCCAGGCGGGCTGATGTGGCTGGATGTAGTTGTGGTGGGTTGGGGTAAACTGTGGTGGCAAGTGACAGAAAACGCACGCAGTGTCGAAAAGCATAGTTTTTTTTTTTACGACAATGTCACCACACAAGAAAAGTTTCACCCCATCCAAAACCCAACCTTCTCATCTCTATGCGCAATGGTACGTGTTTATTTATATGTCAGTTGCCAACTCAAATGATACTAACGACTATCCCCCAGACTGATAGCAGCGAAAAGTACCCGCCAAATATACAAAGACTCTTTCACCCCAAACCCCCGTTTGTGGCTGTTGAGCCCACCAACTACCCGCCGGAACAGAGAAGCACTAGTGCTATAGCGCCTATATCGAGCTTCAAGTCGCTCATATCGGAATACATCACCAATGAACTACCGGCAATTGAACAGCAACGACCCAACCCGCCAATTTCAGAGCACCAGCGGCGGCTGTTGCGAGCACAAGACCGGCGCAAGGCGAGACAAGCGAGCCATCAGCGGCAAATGGACGAATGGCACGATCCTGACTTGTTTGCCCAGCACGAAAAGGAGGCGATGAAGGACCCGTACAAGACGGTTTTTGTTGCCCGGTTGGACTATACGCTAACCGAGTTGGACATCTCCCTGGCATTTCAGAAATACGGCATGATTGAGTCGGTGAAGGTGGTTAGGGACCGCGAGGGCAAGAGCAGAGGCTACGGCTTTGTGGTGTATGAGAGAGAGACAGACGCAAAAGCGTGCATTTCCGAACTAAGCCGTACTGGTTTGCGGCTAAAGAATCGTGCTGTGCTTGTTGACCATGAACGAGGGCGGATTGTGAGAAATTGGAAGCCGAGGCGGTTGGGGGGAGGCGAGGGCGGCAGAGGGTACACTGCTTCTCATAGGAACACCTCCGCCGCGGTCACAAAGAGAATATACATTGCCAACAACCCGGGCTATGCCACTGGCTCGGCATTCCAGCAGCCACATTCAGCACACGCGCATACACAGTCACAGGCACCGCCACTACAACAGGCACACGCGCATACACAGTCACACCCACAAGCACAGGCACAGTCACACGCACCAGCACCAACTGGTGCGCGGAAAATCACCGATCCGTCGGCGTCAATCAAGGACAAGTATGCAAAGTACTCCAGCACGTCCAGTGGCACCGCATCGCACCACCTGTCGTATAAATCCATAGGTGGTGATAGATCTATACGTAGCATTAGACAGCGCCAATAATGTCACCCAAAAAACTCGTTGTCGTCATTTTGCGACACTGCCATTCGACACACACCTTTTTTTCTTCTTCTGTCAGTTCCTTCTCTTTCCAATTGCTCAAATCCAAAAACCCCTCCTGAAGCAGAAGCAAAGAAAACCAAACAATGCCCGACGAAAGTCCAAGTAAGAGAAAGATCGAAGACAATCCCACCGAGACAGAGACGTTGTTGAAGAGGTCCAAATCCACGGGACACGAAGAATTGAAGCAAACGATTATAGACGAAGTGAGTGCAAAGTTTGAAACCCGCATTGGTAAACTAGAAGACCGTATCAAGCGATTGGTAGAGGAGTTGGAGTTGGAGTTGAACGAGGAGGACGAGGAGGAGGAGGAGGGGGAGGAGGATGAGGAGGACGACAACCACAGAAACGATGGCGGTCTAGAAAAGAGCGCGGAACAGGAAAGCAAGCAGTCAGGGTTGGCGAAAATCCCCCCTACGATACCACCTCGAAACACAACTTTTGGAGCAAGCTCGTTTGCGTTTTCTTCGAGCAAGGCAACGACCCCAACAAACTCGTTCAGCCACGACTCGCCTACTGTGCCCAGCAGTCCCCGGCCTGTATTTGGTGCCACCACCTCTTTTGGCAATATGGACAAGCATAGTAAGCCCGAGGTGACAAGACCGGTTGAGAGCGCCGCCCCTGTACCCAACCCGGCATTCGGGTCGGTCTTTGGATCCGGCTTTGGGACCAACTCCAAGTTTGGCAATGCATTCCAGAACTCGTTGAAGAAAAAGTCATTCCTTGACGAAAGCAAAGGGCAAGAGAATGGCGATGGCAACGACAACGACAACAAGGATAACAAGGATAAAGGGTCCCCCACTAGTCCTGTGGCCCTCGCGCCTGTTGAGCAAACTACGGGCGAGGAAGACGAGACGTCCCATTTCAACGCCACGGCCAAGATCTTTGAGCTCGATTTGTCCTCCATATCCGAGGGGTGGAAAGAGCGTGGCGTGGGGCCATTGCACCTCAACCAATCAAGGGCCGACCAGAGACTAGTGAGGTTAGTCATGAGATCGCAAGGATTGCTCCGCGTGGTTTTGAACTACAGAATCAACTCGGACACCGAGTTGCTCACGGGATTAGAAGCGAGCTTGACGCCGGGCAAGTATCTCAGGTTGAACTCGGTGAATGATAAGGGCACGCCGGTCCAGTACTTGTTGAAATTCTCGTCAGAGGCATTGCGCGACGATTTGGTGGACAAGATCGAGGCGCTCAAAGCGCAGATTAGGGATACGTAACGATATAGAGTAAAGCTGTACCTTTCTTTTGTTGTTGTTGTTGTTGTTGTTGTTGTTGTCAAATTCACTTTTTGACGAAAGCGATGCTCACGACCGTGGACCCCTTGGCGCCGCCAAACTGGAAGCTGGGGTACTGGATCTGGTCCCACACTTGTAGACCCGTGTCTGTCGTAATGATTCTGACCAATTCCGCCTCGGTGAAATTGCACGATGTGATGAGCAAAAGAGAATCCTGGCTCATCATGCGTTCCACTTGCCGGGCATACACATCCATCCCTATCTTGCCGCCAAATTGGTCGAGTGGATCTTGGTTCAAGGCAATTGCATCAAGGGTCCCTTTGTCAAACAAGATCAGGTACTTGTTCTTCAAAAATGGTTCCTCCTGGCTGAGCAAATCAACTTGGTGGAACTCCACGTCTAGACCTTTTTTGGCAGCAATGTCTTTGGCAAACCCCACCGAGTCGGGAGAGTAGTCGATTCCGGTATAGGAAAATGACTGGGCGCCGTCGTACTCGGCTGCGATTTCGTCGTGCAAGGCAAATAGCAAATGGCCATTCCCCGTGCCGAGGTCAAGGAACGAAACTGGCGAATGCTGGATCGCCGCGGGTAGTTCGCCCTCGTTGAGTTTGTCGAGCACAAACGTCACCATCTTGTCCTCTGCTCCCGAGTCGTCGAACCAGCATTCGCCCGTATCGTCCTCGTTATCTTTGAAATTTTCGAGCTCTTTCCGGTAAAAGTTGTTCCAACTAGATTGTTAGTATGCGGTGTAGAAGAACTCAAAAGTGTCCACTTACTAATCCTTGGTTCCTAACTTGGATGCGTTCAATTTGATATCCTCCATCGTGGTGGTGGTGGTGGTGGTGGTGGTGATGATGAGGTATTTGGAGCGACAAAAAAAAAAAAATACTTTCAACGCGTTACATCAACAACAAATGAACAACAACGAGGTTGTGCTTGACTCGGCGTCGCCAGAAGCTCCTGCTCCTGAAGTGACTGCCATTGACGAGTCTTCAGAACAGAAATATAGGATATGGAAAAAGAATGCTCCGTACTTGTACGACTACCTATCAACAAACTCGCTACTTTGGCCCTCCCTCACGGTTCAGTTCTTCCCCGATGTAACGCGCTTGGACCACGAAGGGAACGAGTCTGATGAGATTATACTGCAGAGATTGCTCCATGGCACATTCACGCTAGGACAGGCGGTGGATAGCATCTCCATCCTCCAGGTGCCTACATTCAAAAACCTCAACGACAACTTGCAAGTAAACAAACTCGACTACAACCCCGAGAAGGAGGAGCTAGAACTCAGCACGTCGTCCACGAACAAGGTCAAGGTGTTGCAAAGGATCAACCATTTTGGCGACGTGAACAAAGTGCGGTACATGCCGCAAAAGCCAAACATCATTGCTAGTGCCAATAACTTTGGTGACTTGGTGATTTACGAACGAACCCGGCACAAGAGTTTCAAGAATACCTTGATTGACGATACGGATATCAGTAAAGTGCAGGTGAGGCTCGTCAACCGAGAGAGCCCCTCCACGGGCGACATATTTGCCATTGACTGGAACAGAAACGTGGAGGGCCGCTTGCTCGCGGGCGACATGAACGGCGTTGTCAGCTTGTATGACTTGACAAAGTACGAGTCCCAAGAGTTGAATCCGGTCCAGTTCTGGGACAACCTTGTTGGTGTCAATGGCATTGAATGGATCCCCACCCACGACTCCTTGTTTGGCGTGGCGGATGATGCCGGCAACGTCAAGGTCTACGACGTCCGAGAGAGTGATGCTGTCAAGTACAACAAACAGGCTGGGGCCGGAAGCATCAATAGCATTGCGATGAACCCGGTGCATGCCACCAGGTTTGCCACGGGGGGTAGTGACGGGGTGATAAAGACGTGGGATTTGAGGCTGTTTGACAAGCCGGTGGATGAGATGAAAAGCCACACCGACGCCATCACCCAACTCAGATGGCACCCCCAATTCTCCAGCGTGTTGGGGTCGTCATCCACCGACCACCTGGTCAAACTACACAACCTCGCACAAAAGACAGCCCCTGACAGCACTGCAACGTTCTTTGCCCATTATGGACACATGCTTGGCGTCAACGACTTTGACTGGTCATATGCCGACGACTGGATGGTTGCGAGTGTTGCAGACGACAATTCTCTACATATCTGGAAACCTACCCAGTCTGTGATTCCAAACGTCACCCAATAAAGGTCACTTAATAAAGAATATGTATTTTATCTAGAGCACTAAAAAAAGGGAAACCCTTTCTCTTTCTCTCTCTCTCTCTCTCTCTCTCTCTCTCTCTCTCTGTATCTCTCCCTCCCACTTAGTTCTTGGCGAAAACCTTTTCAATTTCAGAAACGGCTTCAGCCAAAACCTTTTCTTGAAACTTGGGGTTGTCGATTTCCTTTTCAACCTTTTCAATAACAGACTTGGCCAACTGTTCTTGTTCCAATTGTCTTTGTTGGTTCTCGAATCTGACCCAGGAGTCCAAAACAGACTTGGCTTCTTGAGCAACAGCAACCTGCTGCTTCAACACAAAGACATCTGCTTCGAATTGTGCGGTTTCCTTGGAGAGGGCAAACAAGTCCTTGGTGACTTCCACCACGTTCTTCAATTCCGAAACAGACTGGATTCTGTTCTCAACGGCGGCAATGTGCTTGTTTCTTGATTCGTTCAACAAGCCGTTGACCTTCTTGATCTCGCCGTCGGCCCACTCGGTGTACAATGGGGCAACAAACTTGGCGGCCAAGGCAGCGAAAAGGGAGAATGTGACTAACAAAATGGTTTCATCGTGTATGATCAAGAACCCATTGGAGATACCGTAAACGGTAGCAGCGGCTGAGGTGGCCAAAATACCGGTCTTGGATAACAAGTTGCTACCAGGAAGGGCGTCAATGATTGAGTTTGCCTTTGCCTTGGGGTCGGCAGGGGTGGAAAGGTATCTCAAACCGATACTGTAGCGCGTGTTAGTATAAAAACTGGGGATACAACGAGGACCATTGGTGGTCTCCACATACGGTGCTGGTCTGAAAGCCATGCCCATGGCAGGTCTGACGCTTCTCAATGCAAGTCTAGTGGTCATCGACATGGTGGGGTGTATCGTAGCTTTGGTCCTTGTTCAGTTTTTTGTTTTTTTTTCACTGTGAGTTTTTCTCTGCTGTGGGTTTCGGACGCCAGCGCCAGAATCCATTTTGATTGGAAGATGGAAGATGGCGACGACTTCCCAATTGGGAAGTATGTGGCGCAGATGAGAGAGATATGTGCATGTATGGATTCTACATCATCCCCACTCTACATATCCAAATCGTCCAGTATTATCCTGTTTATAGCCCGGGTGGTCCTTATGCTAGCCTTGTGGAAATATGTCTTCATGTCGTCCTTCATGTCTTTGGTGTATGATATCTTGTTGGCCGGCTCGCCGGTGGTGTCGCTGCTGCCAATCGCTAGCGACGCCTGGTACCGTGCTTTGCTAAAGATGTCGTCCTGGATCCTCCTGGAAACAGCCTCCACTGTCTCTCCGTTCAATGTTAGCGTCGGTGGGGTGGCTGGTTCTGTCACTGGTTCTGTCTCTGGTTCTGTCTCTGCCAGTTCTTTGCTCAGCTCAACACCTTTGTCCACTCCGTCTACCGCATGATCTTCCTGCTTCGGTACGTTCACCTCAGGCAAAACATCCTTCTTCAGCCTACTCTTTCTCAACGCAGCTAGTCTCGCTTTCCTGTCTACTCCCTCGCTCAATGACATCTTGGTGGTTAACCTCCTCTCTCTACAACAACAACAACAAAAAAAAAAGTGTGGGAAAAAAAAAAACACAGTTTGCGCTGGGTTGCAAAGTCCACTTCCCACCAACAATGTCATTCTTAAACAGCCTAGAGGAGTTTCTCCAGGACGAACATGCCTCTGATGAAGGTATATAATACTGCACGCTATTGAAGCTAATGCAGCACATACTAATCATGAGGCAGACAATGGAGTAGACGGACCAAGACGTTCGCTGTTTGCCGTGGATGTCCACCATCCAGCAGCAACACCACTCCTGGCAAGACAGCCATATCAGTTACTTCCCAGCCATGTGCCTAGTCCTGGCCCTAGCTCACACATACATCCCCTCCCCCGCACATACTCCAGCTTCGGTGTACAGCCGGTTCCTCATCCAGCTCCTCATCCAGCTCCTCATCCAGGTCCTCATCCAGGTCCCCCTAAACAAGTCTCTTTAGGTCAGCTCAGCACAGCTGTGCTCCCAGCCAACCAGAAACGGGTGTTTCCATTCCAGGAGTTTAACAAGATGCAATCCGAGTGCTACCCCACCATATACAATAGCCACAAAAACTGCGTCATCAGTTCGCCAACGGGCTCCGGCAAAACGGCCCTATTTGAGCTAGCCATTTTGCGCCAGTTTAGCGACGCGTCTGCGAGCAACGACACCGACTTTAAGATCCTTTACTTGGCACCAACAAAGGCATTGTGCAGTGAGAAGCTGGACGACTGGGCCAAAAAGTTCCAGCCGTTGGGAATAACCGTTGGGATGTTGACGGGAGACACCACGTTCAAGGAGGCTGAAAGCGTAAGAAAATCCAACATCATCATTTCTACGCCAGAAAAGTGGGACATGATCACTCGAAAATGGGGCGACTACAAGAGACTCTTTGGTCTTATTGGGCTTCTACTAGTAGACGAGATACACGTTTTGAGAGAAGCAAGAGGGTCGACTTTGGAGGTTGTGGTGACGAGAATGAAGCGGATCTGTTTCGGCCTACGCATTCTTGCTGTTTCGGCCACAGTGGCAAATGCCAGCGACATTTCAAAATGGATTCGATTAAATGACACCTCTGACTCTCCTCCAGCAGAGACTCTTTGCTTTGGCGACGAGTATAGGGCAGTGAAATTGGAGAGAGTTGTGTATGGGTACCGGCCAAACAACGACAACGACTTTCAGTTTGACAGTCTCTTGAACTCAAAGCTCATTGAAGTGATCCGCCAGCACTCGAGGGGAAAGCCGGTGTTGATCTTTTGCCCCACCCGAAACAGTTGTCAGGCCACTGTCAAGTACTTGTCGAGCATGGCCAGCGTTCTTGGCTGCACCGGCACCGAGCTCAAGCTCAAAGACCGCGAGTTGCACGGGTACGTAAAGACTGGATTGGCGTACCACCACGCCGGTCTTGTGTTTGCAGATAGGAAGCAGGTTGAAGCGGCGTTCTTGAAGGGTGAGCTCAAGTATCTATGCTGCACATCCACCCTCGCCGTGGGCATCAACTTGCCGGCATACTTGGTTATAGTCAAGGGAACCCGGTGCTGGGCTGGCGGACAGTTGCAGGAGTACTCGGAAACAGACTTGTTGCAGATGCTCGGCAGGGCCGGGCGGCCCCAGTTTGAAAGCGAGGGGGTGGCGGTGATCATGACAAATGTGAACAACAAGCCGAGGTACGACAAGCTTGTCAAGGGAACCGATCGGGTGGAGAGCAGTCTTCACTTGACGTTTGCCGAGAATTTGGTGGCTGAGATTGCCGTGGGGACTATCAAGAGCTTGGAAGACGCATTACTGTGGCTAAAGACTACGTATTTGTATGAGCGGTTTCGTGCCAACCCTTTGTACTACACTGCGTCGTTGTCAGTCCAGTGTCAGTCGTCGGACCCGGAGGAGATATTGCTACAGTTTTGTCGCCAGCACGTGGAGCAGTTGATAAAGGAGCAGTTGGTGGCGGTTGTAGGTGGTGGTGGCGACAATGGTGGTGGTGGCAACGAGTACAAGAGCACTCCCTACGGGTACTCCATGACAATGCACTACATCATGTTTCAAACCATGAAAAACTTGATCCAAGCAAAGGAGCGCCTATCCATATCAGACGTCTTGGAATTGTTGGCGCGGTCGGCTGAGTACAAGGAGATCAAGTTGAAGCATGGGGAAAAGAGATTCTACAAGGAGATCAACCTGTCGCCTCTTTTACGGTACCCGTCCCTGCTGAAAGAGTTGACGCATATCGACAAGGTAAAGCTACTTATCCAGTTTGAACTTGGCGGTCTTGACATCCCCAGCTACAGTGGCGCCAACAAGTTGCTGTCCAGCTTTGTGGGTGACAAGATCATCGTCTTGAAGCACGCCCCGCGGATCATGATGGCGGCCATGGACGTTTTTGTTGAGAAGAAGGACTCGATCTCGTTGATCAACCTGGGCTACCTATTAAGGTGTTTGAATGGCAAGTGCTGGGAGGGCTCCCCCAACGAGTTGCGGCAGCTCGAGGGCGTGGGCCCAGAGCGGGTGAAGAAGTTTGTCACCCATGGCGTGCTATCGTTGCAAGACGCCAAGACGTTGACTGCGTCCCAGATTGAATACTTTTTGGGGTTAAAGACTGGTGCCGGTAACAAGATCAAGCAAACCATCCGCTTGTTGCCGCAGCTATCTTTGGCGGTGAAATTCGACTATGAAAAGCTAGGACCCGGGCGTGCGTCGGTGATGTTTGCAATCACCGTCACCGTGGATGTGGCAAACTTCCAATCGTGCTCGAGTTGGAAGGGAAGACCAGTTTATGTGCAAGTAATCACAGACACGTCGGATGGCAAGTTGGTGGACTTTAGAAGGGTTCCTGTTTACAAGTTCAGCAACAGTGGACCCAAGTCGTTTCAAGTTGTAGCGAGCTTTGCTGACTTGAATGCATGGGTGCGGTGCCACGCATTCGCCGAGGCTATTGCCAGCGTCACGACGGTGGCAAAGTTGGATATTCGAAGTAGCTTGAGCTCCGCCACGATAGCCAAGTTTGTTTCCAGGAGCGACAACCACTTTGAGTTTAGCAGCGAGTTGGGAGACGAGAGGGCAGCTTTGTTTTCCATTGAAATGAAGGAGAGGGAGCCCAAGAGCCTGCTTGAGCTGATTGTTGTTGCCAGTCAAGACGAAGAACCAGCCCCGCTGGTGGCGAGCCTTCGGACAATCCTACCCAATGGCAACTATGCATGCAATCATTTTTGCAAGGACAAGGCTGGTTGCCGCCACTTGTGCTGCCGCGAGGGCTTGCCGCCAAAGAAAAGTAAGAAAGAGGTGAGGGAGGTGAGGGATGCAAGTGGTGAACGTGCAAAAAATAAGAGTGGGTGTCTGCAGACAGTTGTCCCTATACACATTGACTGCGAGCCGTCTGCCAATGATGGGTCGCGCGCCCTGCAGCAGCTATTTGTACGGTCAAGCTCAAGTTTGGGGTCAGACTTGGGGTTAAATATTCCGGATACCAACACCGGAGAACCCCCGTCGCCGTCGCCTATCCCAGCAATTTCCAAACCGTCTGTGGTGAAGAAAAGATCCATCAAGCGATCGATATTCGACGATTCGGGCTCAGAGGATGAGGTTGCGGGCGTTGAGATAGTGTACCAGGAAAAGAATCTCAAAAGAAGCAAGCAGTTTTGCATCGATGGTGGTGGTGGTGGTGGTGGTAGAGACAGAGGGGATGAACCAGAGTATGTTGTGCACGACGTTGGATTAAACTACTTTGGCCGAAACAGACTTGTCCCTGGCCTGGCTGGGCCCTTGACTGAGGAAGCTGAGTTTGTGGATAAAGAGAATCAAGAAGAAGGTTGCCCACAGCGACAACAAAACGACACCATATATGACACCACAGAAAGCATAGTTGCCAAAGAACAATCGCTTGACTTGCTTGATCCAATGTTCTTTTGCGACCATATACAGCCTGAATCCAAACCGGGCGAATCCAAACCGGGCGAGCCAGCCCAATACGACAACGCTGCCTTGCAAGAAATCCTCGGTTCCGACATTGAACTAGAGCTATAGCAAGGGAGTACCAAAGTATTGTGTGGCAACCTGGGCAATAAATTGTTCAGAGATATCCATGTGGTCTGCCTCGATGGATAAAAAGTCCACGGCGCCCCTTTGGTGCAATTCCTTCAACCCGATATAGTCATTTTTGTACAACTCTGTTTGATCAAACGGGATGGTGGCTTGCTTGACCGGGTCATAGTCGCAAAAATGCGCGCTGTCTTTGGGCACAAGAGTAGTATCTTGAGTAAAGTTGATCAACACTAGCTTGGCCAACCCCGTGAAGCGTTGTTTATTAGTTGCATTCTTGTCGTCTCGTTCATTGTTGATATCGGCCAAAAAGTTTGAGTGGGCCAAGTACTTTTCCATCTGCAAGGGGTCTCTAAAGTACTGGGCAGGAATGACCCTCTTTTGAACACTATCGTACCACACCTGCTTCTTCAAAAGCTGGTTCCTTGTCTTGCAGAGCCAATCGTTTGGGTTCTTGCAGAGCGGGAGTTCCATGACCCCCAAGTGAGGACTACCAAACGTGAGCAAGTTGTGCACTTTGAACGCACACCTTTCAAGGAGCCCCCGCATAAACACTCCACCTTGCGAGAACCCAATGGCGTCGAACCCGTCTTGCAACTCGGTGATGTTTGCGAGCGTGGCGCACACTTGCTCCAATTCGACATTAGCATCGCCAAATATCGACATTTGCTGGTCATTGGCCGGATCGTCGTCGAGGGCAATCACATGGACATATATTCCCGGGTATATTCTCTCAAATGTCAGCTTCACCCCCTGGATCCCGGTGCCATTGTAATTATCGCCGAGACCGTGCCAGATCACGATGGGAGTGTAGTTGGTTCCTGGCTGGGGTGGTGCTTGGTGCAGGACTTTGGGTGGAAGTAGCTCGTGTGGAAGCGTGGGCGATGCTACAAAGTAGTCTGAAAGCGTGGATAATAGCGCAGGTACGCCTAGAAGCGTGGATAGCTGCATGTTGCTTGGTTGTGTGAACTGTGGAGGAGCACCTCGTGCTGTGTGTGCGAAACAAAAAAGGAAAAAAAAAAAAAAAAGGTGACATGTCCCTGGTGAGGGTCGAACTCACGACCTTGCGATAACACATTTTTACTAGACGGAATGAGAACACCCGCCAATATATGAGACGCACGCTTTAACCAACTAAGCCACAGAGACTTTGGCACAGATCGAACTTTGGCATGCCACCAAATTTTTCTTCTTTCTATTCAAATCCGGCACCACTCACGACTTGGCCAAACGAGCCAAATCTGCACCGCCAAAGGAGACAGATGGTAGCGGACACCACAGAATTACGGATTTGTCAATCAAGTATAAGCAATGTTGAAGTACCAATCGCGTCACCGACAAAGGTCAAAGGGGGGTTGTTTTCTTTATCTCTTTTTTTGTTTTGAGGGGATTCGGGAGCACCCCAGCTTATCTTTCTCTTCAAGATTTTCCACAATTTTGGCCAAAATATGATGGAAAAAGGAAAGAGACAACAAGACGAATCATACTCATTAGCATCTGGCATATATATATATATACACACACAAACCTACACTTGAACTACTCCTGTAGCTTGATAGTCAATCCACGGACATCCATCTGTTCGTTCACCAACTGTGCAGCCGATTTCTCACGACTGGTTAAAGCCAGCAAGTACACCACACCATGTGCAACCCGGTAGCGCAACAAATCCTTTACGGCAAAAACATGATCGAGCAGCTCGCACGAAAACATCTTGGTCAAATTGGAAACTGGGATCGAGTTGACGCCGGCATTTACCGACATTTGCTGGAGCGAAAGGAGGATCAAAAGGCTGACAATCTTGGAAATAGTCGACTTGATCACTTCAACAGTAGCCGACTCCTCCACCGACGCCAAGCTATCGCCAACCTTTTCGCAGATCACCGGAATGCTGGTATTGGACATGGCCAACGCCTCGCACGTATCCGCCACCAATTTCAACTTTTCCTTGTACGTGCCATGAACCACAACCGAGCTCAAATAGCGAAACTTGGAGACGCTGGTGGTGTTTTCAGAATATCTCCTGCCTCGCTGCTGCTCCTGTAGGTGCAACCTCGGCAACGAAACCACACTGGGACGAGCGCTTCCCGGTTGTGACGCCAACTCGTCAATGTCCTTGGAGAGCGAAGCAGACACTGATTTCACAAGGAACCCCAACTCGGCCTTGTACAAGGTTGGGGTGTCCAAAAATTGTCTCAACGTGCGCATTTTCAACAAGTAGTTCAACACGTACATAAACGCAAGCTCGTGTCTCGCGGCCAAGTTGACTATAAAGCCATCCCTTTTTTCGTCGAGCAACTGGCGCGTCACTCTCATTTCTTCTTCGGAATCCGGCGAGCAGTACAAATTCAACCTCAAGTTTGGGAACCCCAACAATACTTTAAAGTAGGTATCAGCTCGAGTGTTTATGGCGTCGTCAATCTGCTGGTGGCTGGAAACTGAATGCTGAACCAAGTTATACGCCGTGTACCGGTAAAAATCGATAATATTAGCCAAGTTTGCCGGCCCGGCGGAAATCATGGTAATGGGTATTTCGGGGTCAAACGCATTGATCTCCACCAAGGGCAAAACCAAGTACGACTCGCCTAGCATGTACGCCGCCTTGCTGAACTCGGCAAGAACGGAAAACACCGACGCAATCTTGTTCTCGCGCATACACCAAGAGCAATACTTGAGCAAGAAGCGCTGAATCGTTTGCAAAAGGGCGTTGCCGGTAGGAGCCAGACCCGCTTTAGTTTGGGCCTCAGTTGCTGCTGTTTCAATTTCTGTGGTGGGCTGCGTTTCAACTCCTGCTGTGGGCCGTGTTTCAGTTTCTATTTCCACGTCATCAACCATCAAAAGCGCCAAGGTGTCCAGCAACAACTCCCGAGCCATGGATTCAACCCGCTGCGACAGATACACATTAAACGACGTTTGATCATTCCCCACAAACTCGCCAAACAAGTGCTCCGTCTCGGCACCAAACGATAGCAATCTTGAGTTTGCTCCCACCAATGGCACCGCACTTGATTGCAGTGGTCCTTCCAAGTACAATGCGGCAAACAGTTGCTTCATTTTGAGCAAGATCGATGTCAAGCATCGAAGCGATTCAAGCCATAGCAATTGGTACTGGTTCACCGGTTTGGCGCTCAAGAGGCTTCTGATTTCGAGGAGAAGGATCTCGAAGGAGTCAATGTGGATGTTTAGCTTCTTGGCAGAGTCTTGGTTTGTAATGCTGCGTAGATCGCGGGGCACCTTTGACTCTATTATATCCACAACACTGAGGAAGATCGTGTCGTTGCACTCGCTGGTCATGTGGATGTGGTGACAGTGCTCGATGTTTGGTGGGTGTAAGAGTGAATGTGGATGTGGGTGTAAGAGTGGATGTGGATGTATGTATAAGAGTGGTGGCCAATTCTCAATCTTTTCTGGTTGCCTAAAAAAAAAATATACACAGCAAATGACTTCACTCAAATTAAGGACTATCCTAAAAAACGCTACATATGCAAATCACAAGTTTACATCCTTGACAATAGAGCCCTCTTCATACAACTTGTCAAGCGTTTCTTTGAAAAACTTGGCAGCAATGGGTCTCCTGATCTTCAACGTTGGTGTGATAACATTATCCTCCAACTTCAATGGGTCAAACAGCACCTCAATGTTGTGCAACTTTTCAAACCCCTGCAAGTCCTTGCCAACGGCGGCATTCATATCCTGCAACAAGATCTTCTTATTCTTGGGCGACTTGAAAAACGCAATAATGTCCTCGTTCTTGACGATTCTGTCCCTGAACCGCTTGGATATATATGCCTTGATCGACACAGGGTCTAAGCCAACAATCCCGACCAAGAAGCTCTGGAAAGAGTCACCGTGAGCAAACACTTGCTGTACGTAGGGGAATTTGGACAAGTACAAGGTCTCAACCTTTTCCGGACTGACATACTCACCCTGAGATAATTTGAACAAGTTCTTTACCCGGTCAATGATGTAGATTCTGTTTGCGTTGCGAGGGTTGATAAAGGCAACGTCGCCCGTGTGGAACCAGCCGTCCTTGTCAAATGCCTTTGCTGTCTCTTCCGGGTTTTTGTAGTACTCACGAAAGATTTGTGGACCTCTAAGCATCAACTCTCCTCTGGGACCCTTTTCGTCGTGCGCGCTGTATCCCAACTCAGGGAGGTCCCGCAATCTAAGCTCAGTCGTAATGCAAATAGCACCACAACTGCTTCCCTCTTTCAAGGACTCAAACGCTGGACTGATGTCAATGCCAGAAAAACTTTCGCTAGACCCATATCCCTGATAAAAGCCAACATTCAAAGCCGCCTTCAAGAATTGGACTGTGCTAGTTTGAATTGGGGCACTTCCAGTGATTATGTACTGTACACTCGCCATACCAAGCTTTGCCCGCAACATGTTCAACAATCTGTCGTACACAATGTGGCTGGGGTTGACATGGTCCCTTTGAGACTGCAATTCCATCTTCTTGTTGATAGCAGCGGTAAACAATGACTTGATCATTGGCTTGGCGTGGTTTTCGGTGGTTTGCGCTTTGATTGCCGCCTCCAACTTTGTGAGAACCCTTGGCACCAAACACAAGTAGGTTGGCTGCAATACTCTCACGTCATCAAGGAGCGTCAATGGCGAAGCACCCTGCGGGAACCCAATCTTCATACCGCCAAAAAGAGACATTTGAATGTCACCTCTTTCGTAAATGTGGGCCAAGGGCAAGAAGCAGTAATGTGTTCTATTTTTAACGAACCCAATCTGGCTAACCTGAAAAGTCATTTCCGCAACGGCATTTCTTTGGGTCAAATAAACACCCTTGGGGTGGTCGCCAGTAGTCCCCGAAGTGAACGTAATGGTAAACATGGTGTCTGGCTTTGGCGGGATGGGGTTCAAGGGGTTGACCTCACCCAACTTTTGAACGTGGTCGAAATCAAACAATGTGATCCGGTTCTCGTGGGCAAAGTTTCTCAATGCGAAATCTTCCGGCGCCAATGGGTCCATGGACACCAATGTAATCAAGTTGCTCAACTCATCGGGGTGTTTGCTCTTCAACTCAATCAAGCCTTGCACCTTGTCCTTGGAGCAAATGACAATGGGCGATTCCGTCAATGCCAAGATGTACTTGCTGGTGTCGGGTCCCAAGGTGTCGTACAACGCCGTGTTGGTGATGGAGTACGCAATGCTAGCCAAGTCGCCCAAGGCCCACTCGGGGCGGTTGTGGGAGAACAAGGTGAGGATGAACGAGTCTTCTGAGGAGGGGTCGTACTTCATCTTTCTGTGCACATCGCTGTCCGTTTTGTACGGGTTGTTTTGCAACACAAAGAAGATACCGGAACCCAAGTTGTTTCTTTTTTGGTGCACGGTGTTGTAGGTTTCAAACTCGTAGTTGCCGAAAGTTCCGTCGCCGTTGTTCACCCTGGTTCCGAAACACGGTTTGTCCCCATTGACAGCCACACTCATTTCGAAAAGCTCGTACAAGGTGTCGAGACCTGGATATGGCACCTCACGGAGTGCATCTGCCGTTTTTGCGTTTCTGTAGACGCTCGAGTAGCCGGGTTCTTGGGAGTTGGGCAATGCCACCGAGTCAGCAAACTGTTCTGGGTTCTGTGAATTTTTCTCAATTCTGTCGAAAATGACCTGGGGACTTTCGTTGAACAAATAACGCGTCATCTCTTGTTGGTATATTCTTCTTGGTCCTCTAGTTGATAGGACTTGAAGAAAAACTGGGGTGTATAAGGGAGTGGAGATATTTATATATCTAAAGAAATGATAAGAGTGCTTCTCTGTGGGGAAGAGATCGCCCTTCCCCCCCACTTTTTTCTCGGCGTTATTTATTTTATTCTTTCCCCGCCTCTTCTATTGGCAGCTTCGTTATGGGAGATAATGCTTTGAGAATATTTATCCGTCTTGACACTTATACCGAGGACATGGCTCATATTCTGATGCCCGAAGGAGAGCGGGAAATGAAAATGAATAAAGTTTATCAATTGGAGACAAGTGTCCAAACACTCACGAGTCTCTCCTCTTCTCTGGGGCCCCATTATTATGTCCTCGGTGTCTAAAACTATTTCTTAAACACTCTAAATATATTTCTATTTGCGCAAATCACAAGTTTGCATCCTTGACGATTGAGCCCTCTTCATACAACTTGTCAAGCGTTTCTTTGAAAAACTTGGCAGCAATGGGTCTCCTGGCGTCATCTCTTGTTGGTATACTGTTCTTAATCTCAAACAACAGAAGAAGAAACCAGCCGGATATATATAAACAAAGGAGACCAAGACGGCCCGCAGCGGGCGGGTTATCTTGCCGGTTTGCATTATTCCCCGCCAGAAATCGTGGTGGATTGCTGCATTTATAATCCCGGAGATAAAGACGTCAAATTTCGTTATCCGCGTGGCCCCAATTAGTTGGACCCCACATGTACAGAAGAAATTACGAGAGAGCTGGTAAACCAAAAATGACCGAGGAGCAAGGAACAAGCAATGGCGAAAGGAATAAGCAATGGCGAAAGGAAAAGGAAAAGGAATGGCGAAAGCCAAAACAAAAACAATGAGAAAAGCAAAAGAGTACTGTAATTGAGCCTCCCAGATCTATCTACATGGAAACGGCATCAGTCTATGACTCCTCCCCACAATCTCCAAGAAGCGGGGGTCGGTTTCGGGAGTAATGTATCCATGCCGTACCAAAAAGTCAACAATGACGAGCCCACAATTCGGCTTAAACTCAGACATCCGCTCGGCAATCTCGTCAACGTCCATAAGTCTAAAATCCTCCGCCTCACCGTCCTGGGGGTTGATTATCATCTCCTCGCTCTCAAACCTAATGTCATAGATATACTCAACTTCCGGCTGGACCCGACCATCCTCGGCAACATACATGTACAGCACCACACCAGCAGATTTGGCGTGGGTCTCGATAAACTCTTGGGATAGCCCTGCTTCTTCGAACCCTTCCTTGATCACCGTCTCCCACGGCCCGTAAGGGTGGCCAAGACCGCCCGCTATCGTGTTGTCGAGCATCGATGGCCACGTCGGCTTGTTGGCGGCTCTCCGGGGTATAAACATTTTCAATTTGCCGTTGGACGTGTTTTCCGGGGCAACGTACCCGTTCACATGCACGCCATACGTGACAACGCCAAGCAACACCGAAAAGGCACGTTCAACCAAAACATACGGCACGGTGGACGGGTTGTACACGGTATAAAGCTCATCCCTCCACCCCTTGTTCACGGTCTCGTCATACTCCTGTAGCTTTCTGAATTGGCTGGCGACATCAGCAAATACGGCATTCCGCTTGTCAAACGTGTCGTGCTTGCTGCCAATTTGGACCCGCCTCTTTTCGTTGTCAACGGCAAAGTCAGTGGTTACTGTTTCAAATGCCTTTGCCACTGCTGGCGTGATGTACCCCAATTCCGTCTTGCCGTCGTGGGACCACAACGTGTAAAACGGGTCGGCAGATGTGAATGCGTCAACTGCGTCGATAATGTCAATATATGATGGCATAGCAGGCGAAATGTAGTGGTGGTTCCAGCGGTATCAACAGGGCCCTCGTAAACAAAACGAAAGAAAAAAAAACTACAATTTTTTTTTTTTTGTTAAAGGAAGGGGCTGATCATCATCAAAAGGGCTTCATCTGAAAACACAATGCTGGGCTCGTCAAAGGCCCTCCTGAGAGCGCTACACCAGTTGTTTGAGGAGTGGGGCGCGGGCAATGAAACACACGAAGAGACGTTTTCTGTGATTGACCAGTTTGTCGACAAGCACAACACGGCAGCCACAATCGCCAACAACGCCAACGATGAGCTATTCAAAGTGTATGACAAGTATATCAAGCCGTCCGAGGATATACGAAAAGAGTACATGTTTCTCGACATACTCGTGCGGCTAGTTCCGGTGTTGAACCAGAGCGAAGTTGGGTTGTGGTTGCAAACATACATCAAGCCCGCGGTTGACAGCGCTGGGTATGACTTGCAGTTTGTCAACAAGTCGAGGGAGCTAATACGGAGCATGTCTGATACCAGCACGACAGGGGACCCCGAGTGGCGTCGAGTGCGAAGTGAGACTGGGTTCCAGGTGATGCACCATATATTGGAGATTTATCTCTACGAGGACAAGCTTGATTTGGGGGTTGCGCTTGAAGATAGAGACACGCAAGTTCACCATGAACGGCTCCGATTCATACGGTTAAACTGCACAAAACTACTCCAAGTGTATGGGTTGCGACACGTGGCCAGTTACTGCAAGCTCCTCGACAAGTTTCTTGTGAGACCCAGCAAAAGGTTGGAGGTACTAATGCTACTATCGGAGTTTATTGGGACCCAGCAGCCCCAAATCGCCGAGGTTTTTAACACCAACCTATTCACCAGTATACTCAAGTGCATCCTGTACGACTTTGCCGACGCAGTTGTGCACTTGGCAACCACGGTTTTGCTCATGTTGATACCGCACATAGCCAACAACCTTGCGGGTGTACTTCCTGACTTGTTTGCCGTGTACATGCGGATACTCAACTGGAGCGAGTCCAGCAAGCTCATTCTGAATAGACAGGATATGTTTACCGAGCACGTCGACATAGATGATTGGAGGATAGCTAGACACGAGCTGGAGCTTTTGGCAGGTACGGCCATTACCTTTGACTACCAGCATTTGTGCACCTTGCTCTATGGGTTGTTTGTGTTTGACCTATGTGAATTCGCCCTGGGTCCCTACAAGTACTTTCAAACGCACCCGCCGACGCTTGTGCCATTGACGTATCTACAGCAGTTGGAGCTGCACAATGTGTGGAACATCTCGTTGGACGCAAACACCACGAAAAAGACACAAGCGTTGGTCCGGTCGTTTTTGGTGCACCCCAAACTCCTCACGGCCCAGTTTGCAAATGTTGAGCGGCGGGGCAGCAGCCCCACATCGTGGATGGAAAGCAGCAACACTCCAGAAGACATTGCCCTTGCCTGTTTGGGTTTGAACCCGCACATTATGGTTGTGAGCGAAAAGCCCACTTTTAGCCACCGCCGGTTTTCCGAATCCAGCTCGCGGAAAGTGTCGCGCAACTCGTCGCTGGCGGGGCCCATGTATATGACGGTCGCCAACGGGCCCAGCAAGTTGCTACACCAGTCGTTGCAAAACAGGAAGATGTCGATCATACCCACCAATTTGGTCATTGAAGAGAACGAGCCCAACACCGGCACCGACGAGAATGAAGAACCGCCGTACGATTTCAGTCTACCTTCCTCATTGGAGTGTGACAGGGAGGGCATCATACACGATTTGCTCACTACCCACGAGAAATTGTTTGGGCCAAGGAACAGCGACGACAAGCTATCGTCGTCGAACCTCGTCAACACCAAGAGCGAGATACGGCTTTCGCGGCCAACGTCGTCGCCCACGACCAACGTCGAGACGTCCAGTGTGTTTAAAGGGAATGGCGGAGGGCACGATACATCCACGTTGTTGTCCACGACGACGAGCAACACCAACACCACCACCACCACCACCACCACAACCGCACGGGCTGGCGGAAGCGCCGTTGATTTCTACCAGCGCGAGCTTTTGTTGTTCAAGAACGAGTTGGAGTTTTCCAGTTATATGAAGCACTTGAACAAGTTTCAGTACATCAAGTTGAATCTGGCAAGGGCAGCAAAGGATATTGAGCGGCGAGCAGATGGAGGCGATTTGGGCACGGCTGGTGCTGGTGCTGGTGCTGGTATGGAACCAGAGTTGAACTCTATTTTGAACGAGATGCGGGAGGAGTTGGGGCGCATGACTGTTGATTACAAGGAGGAAAGGAACGAGCTACTTGGTCGGATCGAGCAGTTACAGGACGAGAAAGCACGGGTGGAAAAGCAGCTTGAAGACACGGTGCTTTCCACCAAGACCGACGTGGCCAAGTTCAAACAGTTGATTGAAGAGGTTATACCGGAGAAGGATTTCCAGACTGAGTGTTTGAGGGTACAGTTGGAACACTTGCAGCGCACCAAAAATGGAAGCACGGCGGCGCAAGTGGAGGAGACGGACCCAGACCCGGACCAGGAGCCGGAGTCGGTGCTGCGTGATGTCAAAGTATCCCTTGACAAGTCAGAAGAGGCTATCTACAACTTGAAGAGCGAGCTACTCATTGCAAATGAAAGATGTAAAACCATTCAGCAGGAATTGGCAAAAACCAGAGATGAGTACGACTCCATGGCGAAAAAGTACGAGCAGAAACTCGCGGCGTCCAAGCTCAACCTCAATGAGAACTTGAACTCGTTCACCGGCCAGTACGAGAGGAAGATCCAGGAGTTGTCAACCACCATTTTAAAGTATGAGAACCTCCTTGAGGAGAAGAATGCCAGGATCCTAGCGCTCTCATCGTCCAAGCCAATCTTGATTCCAAGCATCTCGGGACGAACAGGCAGCCAGAGGCTGTACAACGACTCTTTTGAACACATTTCGTCCGACTCTACGTCGCCGCCGGCCGCCCCACACAACCCCCACTTTGCTCCTCCAGCACCAATTGTCAACTACAACCAGTATCAATACCACCAGCAGCAGCAACAGCAACAGCAGCAACAACAGCTACAGCAACAGCAACAGCAGCAACAACAACAACAGTTCCAACCACAGCAGTTCCAACCACAGCAGTACTTACAGCAACCACAGATTCTCCGAACAAACACTTTGAGCAGCGTCCAGCCCGTTCCCATCATGAAAGGAAGAGGTGGGTACCAAAAGAGATCAAAGAAGATTATGTAGAATTCCATAGACAAACCAAGGAGGCTTTTTACAGCCCACATTCGCAAGGTAGCAGTAGCAGCGGTTTGTAGCAATGACGTGTTTTTTTCCTTCTCCTCCCACCCACCTGAAAAATTTTGGCGGTTCTCACCTCTCACCTCTCACCACCACCACCACCACCACCACAGCTATAAACGTGTTTATCTTGCCGTCTGCAATTGAGTAACTGTCTACATCAACATCATTGCATTCAACCATGTCGCTGCAGTTGAGGAAAAGAGGCGCGAAGAAATCGCCCGCTGGCACCAGCAACGAACCCGTTGACGAAAAGAGGGACATTTTGGACAACGTCGTGTTGCCCGAATCAGACTACAAGTACTTTGTAGCCGTGTCACTCATTACACTTCTAGCAGCCTACATCAGGTTCACCAAGTTGGGCACGCCCGACAAGGTGGTGTTTGACGAAGTCCATTTTGGCAAGTTTGCCAGCTACTACTTGGAAGGCACCTACTTCTTTGACTTGCACCCCCCATTTGCCAAGATGCTCATTGCCTTTGCCGGGTGGCTCATTGGGTACAACGGCAAGTTCAAGTTCGATGCCATTGGCGAGTCGTACGTTGAAAACAATGTGCCATATTTGGCATACCGAGCATTGTCTGCCATCCAAGGAACGTTGACTATTCCAGTCATGTTTTGGACGATGAAGACCTTGGGGTTCTCGGTGGCTGCATGTCTCCTTTCCAGTGTCATTGTCTGTTTTGACAATGCCCATGTCACCGACTCGAGGTTGATCTTGTTGGACGCCACTTTGATTTTGAGCGTGGCGTTGACGGTGTTTTCTTATGCCAAGTTTTCAACTTTTAGAAGACAGCCGTTTTCAGGCAAGTGGTGGACATGGCTCTTGGCCACGGGTGTTTCTTTGTCGTGCGTGATTTCGACAAAGTACGTGGGCGTGTTTACGTACGTGACCATTGGCATTGCGGTGGTGCACGAGTTGTGGGTCTTGTTGGATTACAAAAAGGGGTTGACCATGACCGATTTGGCCAAGCATTTCTTTGCCAGATTGTGGGCCTTGATCATTGTCCCCTTCTGCATCTACTTGTACTGGTTCTACCTCCACTTCTCCATCCTCACCAAGTCGGGCCCGGGCGATGCATTCATGTCGAGCGATTTCCAGGAAACGCTTCTTGAGTCGCCCATGACGCAGAACGCAAAGTCGGTGCAGTACTACGACCAGATCACCATCAAGCACAAGGATACCAGCGCCTTGTTGCACTCGCACGACCATGTCTACCCCTTGCGTTACGAGGACGGCCGGGTTTCTTCCAACAAGCAACAAGTCACATGTGTGTCGCAGGGAGACAAGGAAGATCCCAACAACCAGTGGGAGATTGTCCCCACCAGCGACGCCAAGAAGGGCGCTGACGTCTTCACTAACGACGTTATCAGGTTGAGACACGTTGGTACCGGGGGCTATTTATTGGCCCACGACGTGGCATCGCCGTTGAAGCCAACCAACGAGGAGTTTACCGTTGTCCATGACGACGATGCTGAAACCAAGTTTAACCAGACATTGTTCAAGTTGAGGTTGGCTGTCCCCGGATCATCGCCCAAGAAGCAGAACAAGAGAAAGTTGGTCAAGACCTTGGCCACCGAGTTGAGGATCTTGCACGTTGACACCGTTGTTGCCATGTGGACGCACAACGACGAGTTGTTACCCGACTGGGCATTTGGCCAGCAAGAGGTTAGCGGCAACAAAAAGATTCAAGACAAGGACAATATCTGGAGCGTTGACGCCATCACCAACATGGGCCCTGCCGACCCAAGAGCCGTGTACGTCCCCAAGGAAGTCCGGACGATGCCCTTTTTGAAGAAATGGTGGGAATTGCAAGGCTTGATGTTCCACCACAACAACCAGTTGTCGTCGGAGCACCCCTTTGCCACCCAACCTGACCTGTGGCCTTTGGCATTGAACGGGGTCTCATTCTACAACGACAACGAGGCCAAGAAGCAGATTTTCTTTGTCGGCAACATCCCCGGGTTCTGGTTGGAAGTTTGTTTCTTGTCAATCTACGTCGGGATCCTCCTTGCTGACCAAATCACCCGCCGTCGTAACGTCCACTTGCTCACCGTCAAGGCGAGATCCCGGTTGTACAACACGTTGGGGTTCTTGTTTACTGGCTGGTGTGCCCATTACTTTCCCTTCTACCTCATGAACCGTCAAAAGTTTTTGCATCACTACTTGCCAGCACATTTGATTGCCGCTTTGTTTTCGGGCGGGTTGGTTGAGTTTATCTGTAGCAACAACTCCCATGTTGGCAGACCAGGCGTCAACAAGCTCAAGATCACGGTATTGGTTGGGTTGGCCTCGGCCGCCATCGTTTGGTTCTTTTTCTACATGAGCCCGGTCACATATGGCGATGTTTCGTTGACCCCTGCCGAGGTCCAGGCAAGACAGTTTTTGGATATCAAGTTGCACTATGCAAAATGAGGCAGTTGTATAGTTTAGGAAATTGTTCAAGAGGCGGAAGAGAAAAATGAAACACTACATGTAAAAAAACCCCAACCAACCAACCGACCAACCAACTAGCCGCACCGCCATGTCCATCAGGTCCTATTTGGTCAACCTTAGACAAAAGGTCGACAAGACACTACCATGCAGCGTGGTCACAGGCAACCAGTCGGCAGACATGGACTCTGTAGTCTCGGCATTGACGTTTGCCTATTTCAGACATGTTCAATCCCAACAATTGACGATCCCCTTGATAAACATCCCTAGGGCAGACTTCAAGTTGAGAAGGGACATTGAGCTTTTGCTCAAGTCACACAACATCTCGGAAGAGTTGCTCTACTTTGTTGAGGATTTCGAGGCGTTGAGCGGGCCAGTTCTGTTGAGCCTTGTTGACCACAACAACATACAGGGCAACGAGCTCCACCGGGCCCTTCAAAGCGGCAAAGTCGCCGAAGTTGTCAGCATAATTGACCACCACGCCGACGAGGGAGAGTTCAAAGGAGCCCTGCCAAGAATTGTTAGATCGTGCGGCTCCAACTCAAGCTTGGTTTTCAACCACTTTTACGAGTCGTTTTTGCGCCGCGACACCACGTTTTTGGACACCCACCGTGACGTCGTTGAGCTATTGCTCGGCCCGTTGTTGATTGACACGTCAAACATGACGCAAAAGGTTGAAGACCCGGACGTGCAGGCTTTCGAAGTGTACAAGAAGGCCGTCGGAGGGACCAGTTTTGCCCAAGCCTTTGCGGCGGTGGCCGCCACCACCTCGGCTTCGGGTTCGGGTTCAACATCTGGAAGCGACGAGTACGAAACATTCTACTCAAGCTTGAAGTCGGCCAAGAAAGACTTGTCGGGGTTCAAGTTTGGCGACGTTTTGCGCAAAGACTATAAACAGTTTGACTTTGGCGGTGCCAGCGTGGGGTTCAGCTCTATTGGCAAGTCATTAAAGTGGATCGCGTCCACCTACTCCGAAACCGAGGTGAAGGACACACTCCACGAAGCATTGTCAGCCTTTGGTGTTGACTTGTTGGTGATTACATCCTCGTATACCCAGAAAGAGAATGGCCAGTACACAAGAGAGTTTTGCTACTACACCGAAGACAACCAGTTTGACGATTTGGCAGAAAAGGCTTCCCCCGGCCTTGATTTGGACGACAACGTTTACGGGTGGAAAAAGATTGCGCCTACGGCCGAGTACGTCAACTCGTTTGGCACATTCAAAATCTATAACCAGAGAAACATCAAGGCGTCAAGGAAGCAGGTGGTGCCAATTGTTAAGGACATTTTAGAGTGATAATACTAGTACGATATATAACTTACCTTAGACTCAATAGACCCCATAGATTTGACTGCATCGGGTAGTGCGTCGTTGGCTCTGAGTAGGTCGTTGATGAAACCAGTGGCAACGTCTGGGTATAGCATCTCCAACGTCTCGTAGGTGTTTGGTTGTTCCACCTTGTCGCTGAGTAGCACTTTCAAGGCGTTTTGGAACACCTTGCCGTTTACCGATACAGCCAAGCCAAGATTCATCACCCACAAGTACCTCCAATTGCCC
>JAJMCF010001574.1:0-35715 GCA_030585045.1 Zhuliangozyma parablackwelliae | reverse complement strand
CCGTCACGTTGGGGATCTTGGTGGTTAGAGCATCCACCATGTCCATGGACGTGGCGCCCAAGCAAGTGTTTTTGGCCACCCTCGTGGCCGACGAGCATAGGACGGCAGTGTTTGGGTTTGTCAATGTTGTAAAGACGTTGGCACAAGTGGTGGGGCCCAGCATTGTGGGGGTGTTGACCCAGAGGGGTTCCCAATGGATCACCTTTGTTGTGGCCGGGTCGCTCAAGGCGACGTATGACGTGGGCATATTGGCCACGTTCTTGACCTACAACCGCCACCGCGAGCATTAGGTACGTACAATGTTTTATTATAGTCTAATGTGCAACTGTTTTCACTTGCTATCCAATATTTGTCTCACGGTATCGCCCACAATTGTCGACAAGTCATTAAACTGCCACCCCAACTTCTTTCTCGTGGCGCTATTGTCGACTCGAGCCAACTTTTTGATATCCTCCTTCCCGGTTCCTGGTTTGCCACGAGGGATGTTCAAGTGGGGGAACTGGTCGTTGATGGCGTCAAGTATCATCTGAGTACTAAACTGGCCATTGGTGCAGAGCAACCTCTCGCCCACAAGCCCATCCCCTGTGCTGCCCTCTTCAATGGCAAGCACATGCGCCCTCGCCACATCCCTCACGTCAACGTACCCGCCCATATCATTGTCAAACGCATCCCCCGGGCCGAGCAGCAACAAGGCGCCAATCATGGCATTCGACGTGTTGAGATTGGTGGCGTCGCAGTGGAAGGCCTGCGGGCCAAACACATAGACGGGGTTGACGCAAACAAGCCCGAAATGCGGCCGCTGCATGGCGACAAACTCCCACGCGAGCTTCTCGGCAAACGACTTGGCGCCATAGTACGCGGCCACGGGGTCCTTTATGGCATCCTCATACTTGATATTGTTCCAGCTCAGTTCATCAAATGAGAGTCTGGGGTTGGCCTCGTCGACGTTGTTGTATATGGCCGCGTCCGACGAGGTGAGCACCACTCTTTTCACGCGGTTGCCGTGCTTGAGAGTAGCGTGGAGGATGTTCTCGGTGCCCCTGATGGCGGGGACAATCAAGTCGTGCTCTGGGTCGATGGTGTTGTAGAAAAACGGCGATGCTGTGTGGAGCACATACTCCACGTCCGGGTGTCGTTGTAATGCGGCGTCAAATGCACGAGGGGAAGCAATGTCGGGCACAATCTCGTAGGTGAACTGGTGGGAATTGCTGGGCTTGAGGTACGATGCCAACTGGTTACCCTTGGCGGCAGACCGAACGGTTCCAACCACGTCGTACCCCGCTTCAAGAAGGAGTTTGAGGATGTGCTGGGCGATAAAGCCCGAAACGCCGGTGATGAATACTTTGGGCATGCTGGGGGGTGTGCGAGATAAGGTTTGAATATTATTTTTTTTTTTGGTGCTGAAAAATTAATCTCTAGTTTTGGTCTACCTGAGTTGTCCGCCCTGTGTACCCACTGTGGCGGTTATTGAACAACTTTCTAATATTTCTAGAATGCTAATGCTCTCCCTCCATATTAATCTCTCTAGATTCTTCTTCTCTTTTGCTATTTCCTAAACCAACTTGGGAACCTCCTTCTTGACAAACCATCTGTCATTGTCCACCAATTGGTGGTTGATATCATAGTAGTAGTCCCACGCGTCTTTGCGCGCAATGGGCAAGTCGCCCAAGCTACTCACATCATAAGCGGCCGCGTGGTCAACGTCAGAGTTCAACTGGCGGTGCCTGGCAATAGTGTCGCGGAGAATATCATACTCGTCTTGAAGGGCCGGGGAGTTGCATGCCCCCTTGAGCGAGAGCCTGGTTCCGTTGAACCTGCTTTCATCCAGGGACATGGACGGGGCCGTGGCACAAATATGGTCCGGCACCCACATGGATATATCCTTTTGGAAATTGTGGTGCTGGTACGCCATGTTTGTTATCGCCCGGCTGCCGTACTTGTTTGTCAACAACTCCGTCACCTTTTGCGGGATGTACGCCGATGCCCCCTCAAAGTATGTGTGTCTAATGGGCAACAAGTCGTCCAAGGTGTGCCAGTTCCAGTTTTTGCAGTGCACCGCCATGGTGGTCAAGTTGTCTGGGAACAACCCCCTGGGTGGCAGCACCTCGGTATGGGCCAATGCCGAGATGTCAATGTACAACCCAGTGTTGACGTCAACGAACCTTGCGTCAATGAAATTTTTGCCGCTGCCCTGGCGGATATAGGTTGGCGCCACTTGGAGCAAGTAGCGGCCATTGCCGAGCCGGGGGTTTTCCATAACCATGGTCTTGTTAAACTCACGACCGAGCCGGTCGAGGTGGGCAATGGGCATCTGCACATCAACGTCGGTGTCCCAGGGCAAGTTGACCCCGTTGTAGGCCCACCCAATCAAGATGCCGTAGTTGAGCCAGGTGGCAAACCCCTGGGCTTCGGCAAACTGGAACCACGCCCGCACCATGTGGTGGATCACCGATTCGCGCTCGCGGTCGCCAATGTATCTCTTGAAGAACGGGTACGCCAAGTGGTGCGCGTTCCCGCGCACAATGTCGGAGAAGATCCAGGGGTACTTGAACCAGCGGTCGGCCTCGTCCACGACATGGTTGTTTGACCATTCGAGGAACGTCAAGTACTTGAACTCGTCCACGGTGATGGACTCGTTGACCAACTTTTGTTGTAGCTTGAAGATTTCAATGTCGGGTTTGAAGATAAAGTCGGCGGCGTCGACTTGCACTTCGGGGCGCAAGGGCTTTAGCTTGGACGTTTTAAAAGAGTGGTTTTGGTGGCCGCTGTCTTTGACAAGGGCCATTTTGGCGAGCAAAGTGTCGGTGGTGACTAGTTGCAGCGTCTTGGTTCCCAACCGCCGCCTCCCCGCCACGGGCACTTCGATCATGGCGTCGTCGGTGACAACCACCACTTTTTCCGGGATATCAAACGAGCAGTACAAGTGGGCCATGCCACGAGACACCTTGGTGTTGTAGGACTCGATGCGGAACCCGTTGACGCTGGCAAAGTCTTTCAACGCCGGGGTGCAGTGTCCCAAAGGTGTCTCGAGCCGTTCCCTATTGAGTATGTGGTCGGCGGGGGAGAGGTCTACCCAGTCGTCCCAGTGGAAAAAGATGCCCGCGTCGGACCCCATGGCGGGGTCTTGGTCCAGGGAGTGGTCTTGGTCCAGGGAGTGGTCTTGGTCCAGGGAGTGGTCTTGGTCCAGGGAGTGGTCTTGGTCCAGGGAGTGGTCCTGTTGTAGCAAGTAGTTGAACATGTCGAGGGCGTTGTTCTTGGGGTTGAACGAGCTGGCTGCGTGTTGCAGGAGGGAGTGGTGCTCCAACGCTAACTGGGCCGTCTCGGTGGTGAGGTAGATTTTGAGGGTGAATCCTAGGTAAAGGGTCAACACCAAGTGTGGTAGGAGCGCCCTTATTTTCCTGCGAACCTTGTACAAGCTGAGGGACAGGGTGTGTGTGAATTTCATGTGTGGTGTGGTGGGGTGGGGATGGTTGTGGTGGTAGTGCAGATGCGGTGGTAGTGCAGATGTGGTGGATGTTCCTGTTCTTGTTGCTGGTGGGTTTTTGTTGGTTTTTATTGCTTGTTGTTGATTGCTGTTGATTGCTGTTGATTGTTGTTGATTGCTGTGCTCGTGTGATGTGTGTTGCCAAAGTGAGTAATATTTTTTTTCCCTCTTTATATTGCCATCGGGGAGATCGTAACCTTAAAATGAAAAACAAAAAGAAATAGGTGGGACAGCAAAGATATTTATGTAAAGGCTACCAGGAGAGAGATGAGTGTGTTTTTCAACAGTGACCAGTATAAAAAGCCACCCTGCTCTCTTCAAAGCCCAACGGCAACGGACGAGGAGGTCAAGCGACACGGAATTGAAATCTGCACCTAGAAAAACAACGAGGCTTGCCCACTAAAAAAAAAAATTTCATTTTGCCTCGCCCATTCTTTTTTAGTTTTCTTTTTTGGTTTCCCCCTCTTGTTTGCTTCCCCCATCACCACCCGAGATTCCCACCAAAAGGGCAATGACGTAATTGTTGAGAGCGCCATCAACACATAGCAATGCATACAGACAGCAGCTGATGCTCCCACCAAAACTGTAAAGCTTAAGAGCGCAAGGGAATCGGGAAGTTGTGGGGATTCAACACTAATTCCACCTTCCAAAGCTATTCCACTTTTCTTGTCCGACTTTTATTTCCCCCCTCGGTTCGTCTCTTTTTTTTGTTGGTGCGGCGCTCTTTGTGTACGGAACGTCTTCAGGTCCCCCCTCCCCCTGCTTCCTCCACCAGTGCTCCTGGGTCAGAGCCTTGTGGAGAAGAGATAGGGGGCAGTGTATCATACCGGCGTGGCACTGGACACCACACAACTCTGGCAGTGGATCATACCGGTGTGGCACTGTTTGTATCACTTGGCAATGGACGTGTACGTGTGTTGTTGATTGATAGGGGGAGAACAAAGAAATTGTCGTGTGCGCTTGTTCAACACAGCCTCGTTGTGATACCTGGGTGACAAAAAGGGAAAGCTTCCCTTTTTTTTTGTGGGCGACTGTATTGTAGCTGGCTGGCACCAGCCATAACCATCTCACTTTAGTGGGTGTTTGTGGCGGTGTACATGTCTAGTACCTGGATTGCTGCAAACATGGCGCGGCTGTATCCCATCCATGTAGAAGGACCTGAGCCAAGGTGAGAATTTCCATGGGCTGACTTTGTTCCCCCTCACGAGCACGGGTCAAAGAACCATTGCCAGCTGGTATTTCGAAAAACCCGCATCCCCATGGTACTCCCGCGCTCAAAGTCAAAGTGCAAGCGCGAGTTGACAAACCTCTCATCCACTCTCTTCAACCGCCAGTGGTACACGACAGTAAACCAAAATGCCGCATAGTACATCCCCACAAGCAAGTCCAACCGCCAGTGGTGGTCGAGGTAGATTGTTGCCCACCATTGGAGCACAACAAACCCCAACGCCGCAAGCTTCACCCCGATCCACCGGGAATAGTAGCTGACAAAAAAGAACGTCATCACCGCCATGGCCGAGTGCAACGACGGAATGGCACCAAACACAATGGGCGACGCGTGGAATCCATTGGTGGTCAAGTGCGTCCCCATGGCCACATCGACGCGGATCAACCCGGCGGCATACCCCTGCATGTCATAGTTGGCAGTGGCGTTTTCGCCATTCATGTGGACAAACCACGGCGCCGCGGTGGGGAACACCAAGTGGGTCAAGACGCCACAAATGTTTTGCAACCCGAGTGCAAACCCATACGACTTTAGTACCCCGGGCGCGTGAAACACGTACAAGTAAACCGCCGTCACAATGGGCACGGTGATGTGGCCCAACACATATGAGATCCACGCGAGAATGTCCTTCCATCCGCGTATGGGGTCCTTTAACCAGTAGGCAAAGTTGAGGATAAACCAGCTGGTGGCAACGAGGATGGGGGCCGACAATAGCCACGCCCCTGGGGGCGAGTATGTGTGTGTTTGTTGAACCCGGGTAATAATCTGTTCATTGGTGCGGGTGGCCGCCATAGCCACTTCAAGCGGGGGGAGTGTCTTGAAGAATGTCAAAGCCTTGTGGTGGGGGTCTTGTTGAAAGTCGAGTGGCGGGGAGGGGTCTGGAGATGATTCCTCTTCGTCAAACGAGTCCATTTCAAACGAAGGTGACGGCGATGATGATGAGGAGACATCGTCGCATATGCTTTCAATGTCGGTGATCTTTGTCGGTGTGTGCACTATGGGTTGATGCTGTTGCTGTACTTGCATGTATCTTTCCCGAAGACAGAAGACATATAGCACGTATCCCGATGCTGCCAAAATGACAGCAACCAACACCCCCCATTTGGTGCTAAACATCCAGTGGTCCACTCTCAGAGCTAGCTTGACGTGGATGGTGGGGCGTATGCCATGGGGTATGATGCCAGCATTCTTGAAGATCAACAACCAGATGAATACGGGACTAAAGTTGACCCAAAAGTTGAGGATGAAGCTGGGCAATTTTCGCTCGTTCAACCCGGACCAAAACACTCTGGTGATGAGCTGGAACGCAAAGATGATGGGCGAGCATAGTAGGAAACATATCTGGGTTGTGTTCATGCTAGGGGGGAAGGGGGAAATGAGAAGGGGAAGGGGAAGGGAAAGAGGGAAAGAAAGGGGGGAAAGGCAAAGAGGGAGAAAATGAACGCTTTATATCACTCGACACGATTCCAGAAGGGGGCACGCAACCTATGTGTGTTTGTGTGTGTGTGTGACTGCGGGTGTGAGCGCGGGCGGGTGGGGAAATGGGATTTCACTAGCCCTCCCCCCCGTTACACAAAAAGGGATGCACAATCACCCAGAGCAAGATCCTTTTTCGGGCGGGCTCGCCAGGCCTAGCGTGACCATAAACAAGGAGTTTATCGTGTGAGCACGCCAAACCAATTGGTGGATGACGCAGACCCCCCCCCCCCCTCCCCCTCCCGCCTCCAATATTTATGAAACTTATAGGTATGAGGGAGGTGGCGACGGGTCTTGCTAGCACCAAATCATCAGCCCCTTGATTATTTGTTTGCTCCCCTATTATCGCGGAAGCGGAAGTAATGCCTGCACACGGGGAGACAATCGTGCCGGACCTTCCCTTTGGCTGTACCCCTTATTATTTTTATACCAAGTCGCCACCCATGCATCGACCCTCCTTGGATACACTGAAGGATCATTGGAAAAGCTGTTAATGTCCCTTCGAAACAGCCACGAGCCGTAACTGGCTTCGGGCGGTGATGTCACTCACTGCCATGTCGTACGTATTTAAATTACGTGTGTTTACCCATCCCCATTCTTCGAGGCTTTGTCGCACCAAGGAGTGTGTTGTGTTGTGTTGTTGGGTTGGGTGCGTGACTTGTTTGCTGGTGTCCACACGACAGATGGGGGGAGGGGAAACAAAACTTAAAAGTGCAATGAGGCTGCAAAAGGGAGAGCAAGGCAAGTCGAAGAAAAAAAAAAAAAACAAGGGGCATACATTCATGGTCGTGCATGGCACAGTACCTACTGCTGATCTCAACTTTCGTCAATCACAGTTGATTCTTCAGCCCCGTTCAAATCATCTTTATTTGCACCTTGGAGTTTTCGTTTCCCGGCTCGGGTGAAATTGTTATTCTTTTTTTTTTTTTTCTTCCCTTCAAAATTCGAGTAAAATTGACCTATTTTTGGACATGCCCGTCAAAACGATGACCCCACTAGACGTTTGTCCCCACTTGAGGAGCAGATCCATCTGTTTCCACTATTCGGTTTTGGGTGGGTCTTTGCCCTCTCTAGCATTGGATTTCACCTAGAAACAACTTGTATATAACCCACGACCCTATATGATATTCACAATGTTCCAACCATCGCTTACGCAGACCAGCACTTTCAACAGCTCACCTGTTGCTCCCTGTTGCTCCCTGTTGCCACGGTTAAACCCAACAAACCCGAAACGAAAGCCGATGGCTCATCGCTTGCCACCGATGAGCCATGCCTAGAACGACAAGTGCTCACAAGACTGCTAATTTCATCAAAACAATAAAATACGTGGGGGGATAAATAAATCAGAGAGAGAGAGGAAGAAAACGTGGTCTCTCTCTCTCTTCTACGAAAACGGAAAAAAAAAAAAAAGCGAGAAACGTGGGCCCTGATTACGTAATTCCATATTTTATCAAAGAGCTGCAATGCAGCGGGAAAGTGCTTATGAGACAAGCAGTCCACATCTGAAGAAGGCTTTGAGGTGCTCCTCATGGGCAACAGTGGGGAAGATGGCATTGCCTGTCTCCTCACCCTCCCCTCCCTGTCCTCTGACAATTCGTTTTTTCCGCCCTTCGTCATGGCACCGATGGGCATGCTACTCTCTGTTGCGATTGCTGAGATAAACAGAATGTTCCTCCCCAAAAATACCACAATACAAAATACCATTCATCAAAAGCAATCAGGCAAGCCCTCGTGTGCACACATCCATCTCTACTGCCGCTTGTCCAAAATTGGAATTGCACAAAGGCATTTGGTTTGTAGTATCGGGGAGAAGTGACTCTGTCTCTGTCTTCTGCTCATTTACTACGCGGCACTTCCTTCTGATGCCAATTCCCCCCAACCCCCCCCCCCCCCCCGTGGGCTGGTCGTGTCGTTTTTCAAAAACGTGGGGCCTGAAAACAAATTTATTTTTTATGCACAAACTGTTCCGTATTTTTCTTATCAAGTGACACAAACGCAGAACTGGTTAAAAACAAAGAGAAGCAGAACCATCAGTGCAAGACCAGCACCAGAGGTTTGCAGTCAGTCTGATTGGTGGTGATTCACGAGGGAAACCACCATCACCTCCCAAAAGCTGGGCTTGTCTAATGACAGCTAGCGATGGTGGTTGCCATGAATGGAAGTGTCTCCCTCGCCACCATCGCCATTGCCAAGTGCCTAGCCTCTCCCCTTGCAGCCATGATGGGAGGAATGCTTTAGCCCTGGCCCCGAAATTTCTTGGGTGACAGTTCATCAACGCTAATTGCTTCCTTGCCAAGCATACATTCAAGCACCAGAATCAACGGACAAGAATTCTTTTAGCGAGATGAAATCGTTGATGGAAGGGTGGCCTTGCATGTTTTTTCTTGTTTAAGGTACAGGGAGAGTTTAATCAATCACGATTGAACTGCTACTGGAGATACAGTGACATAAATATATTATATGATGTATATGGCCATGCCATCCATGATGATGTGATTCTGTTTTGCTTCTGCCTCTCAAATAGGGTTTGGGCATTTTCAACGCGTATAATATACAAACGTTCAAAACATCCACTTTGGCTCTACTCCCCGTGGATCTGCGACGCAGAAAATGCTTTGGAGATATCCCACCCTCTCAAACCACGTGAGCACCGGCGGTTGCATCAAGCGGCATCACCGATGCGAGGCAAAGCCATTTGGAATGTGGGCCAAATACGCTCGCTTCAAGGGTGGGCCAATTTCACCTCTTTTGTATCTTTATTTTGATAAATTCCCCCAAAGAAAGTGTAATCCACGTTAGGCGGAACTTACAATAGCCCATGATGGCATGGCTCCGGAATGTCATCACCGGTGACAACGTTTTCCAGCCGAGTGGAGCCATGGGTGGCATGGTTTTGCTTTTGTCATTGCTGTTGTTTTAGTCATGCTTATTCAATGGGAATAATGGTTGTCGTAACGACTCGGGGACTGTCGCCGGCTCCACTTGGCGGATTCCATGGGGGTGGTCCATCCCATAAGGGAACCTTGGGAAAAATAATTAAAAAAGAAACCACTATAATGGGCGAATGGGCTTTGTTTCCCGCCTGATTCCTTCCCTCTCCTCTCCTCTCTTTACCCAACTGGTGGGCGTGTCACTTTTTTTTTTTTTGCAAAGTACGACTATCCATCTCGTGGCCCACGAGACCTGTGGAATTATGTATTTCCAAAATATACCAAGAAATAATATACCAGCCCACCACCCCCCTTCCCCCCCTCCCTCCCTCCCTCTGTCGTGCCAAATGATTGTCGCTATTGCTTCGGAACTATACCGCCTGGGGGCGGAAGGGGGCATTGCGGCATTGCGGCATGTGTTTCTTTTGGGTTATACTTTTTGCCTTTGCTGGCTCCGCTCCCCCCACCCGTAGATTGTAACCTGCCAACCTCGTGGGCCTCGCTTGTAGATCTTCAATTGTTACTGCTCATACCCATTGCCTCTACTATGCTAAGCTACCTAGCCACCTAACCACCTAGTTTCTACACCAAACTTGCCAGCACGCCCTGTTGTCGCGGCACCTATAGCCGGGAAGGACCCACGCAGCGAGGGCAATTGAGCGAAATAAACAAGAGAAGCAGCCAAAAATAAAAAAAAATAATTTAGAAAGAAAAGAAAGAAAACCAAAAAAAAAAAAAAAAAAGGTTAATTTCTATAGCGAACCGCTGGACGTATACACGCCCCAAAAAAAAAAAAAAAATTAATTCAACTGGCTTGTCCCCCCATCCCTCATCTTGCTTGTATGAATGGGTAGATGCCTATGGCTTCAATTTTCACCTGCGTGGGAGCAAAATTCCTGAAATCTATAAATTGACCCCCAGATGCCCTCCTTTCACTTTTGCAATTCCTCTTCCTTTCTCTCCCATCAGTTTCTTTCTTCAGTCGCATAGCTTATCTACCCCTTACACACAATGGCTACTGAAATTCAACCTGAACACTACACCGAAGTGTCCACTGGCGGTGGTAAGACCGCCTTCAAGGACTACATTGGTAAATACGCCCACATTGAGGACCCCTTGGAGAGAAGAAGATTGGCCTTGGAAGAAATTGACAAGGCTGGATTCGGCTGGACCCAAGTCAAGATGATTATGATTGCCGGTGTCGGTTTCATGACTGATTCCTACGATATCTTTGCCATCAACTTGTCGGTCAACATGTTGCAATACGTGTTTTGGAACGGCAAGATCCCTGCCTCCACCACCACCTTGATCAAGGTGTCGACCTCGGTTGGTACCGTTATCGGCCAGATTGGTTTTGGTACCATGGCTGACAAGGTTGGTCGTAAGGCTATTTACGGTTTGGAATTGATCATTATGATCTTTGCCACCATTGCTCAGTGTGTTCTTGGCGAGTCACCCGCCGTCAACTTTGTCGCCATTTTCTCCTGCTTGAGAATCTTGATGGGTATTGGTATTGGTGGTGACTACCCCTTGTCCTCCATTATCTCGTCTGAATTCTCCACCACCAAGTGGAGAGGTGCCATTATGGCTGCCGTCTTTTCCAACCAGGGTTTGGGCCAAATCTTTGCTGGTATCGTCGCCATGGTGTGTATCGCTGCCTACAAGGACGACTTGATTGTCGCCAAGACTGGTGCCGAGTGTGTCGGTGCTTGTAGACACGCTGCTGACCAAATGTGGAGAATCGTTATTGGTTTCGGCTGTGTCCCTGGTTGCATTGCCTTGTACTACCGTTTGACCATTGCCGAATCGCCAAGATACTCGTTGGACATTGAAGAGCACGACCTTACTCAAAAGGTTGCTGACACTGAGGCTGTCATCTCCGCCGACGCTCAGGGCATTGTTGCACCAAAGGCTTCCTTCAAGGACTTCTGGTCTCATTTCGGCCAATGGAAGTACGGTAAGATTTTGATTGGTACTGCTGGTTCTTGGTTCATGTTGGATGTCGCCTTTTACGGTCTTGGTTTGAACACCACCACTATTTTGCAAACCATTGGTTACGCCTCCTCCAGCAATGTCTACGAAAAGTTGTATGACTCGGCTGCCGGAAACTTGATTTTGGTTTGTGCTGGTTCCTTGCCCGGATACTGGGTCTCGGTTGCCACCATTGATTTCCTCGGTAGAAAGACCATCCAGTTGGGTGGCTTTGTCTTGTTGACCATTATCTTGTGTATCATGGGTTTCGGCTACCACAAAATCGGTGAAAAGGGTTTGTTGGCATTGTTTGTGTTGGCCCAGTTTTTCCAAAACTTTGGCCCCAACACCACCACCTTTATCGTCCCCGGTGAAATCTTCCCCACCAGATACAGATCTACTGCTCACGGTTTGTCTGCTGCTGCCGGTAAGGTTGGTGCCATTATTGCCCAAACCTGTATTGGTACTTTGATCAACCACGGCTGTGCTGCTACCGAGCCAAACTGTTTCTTGCCTCACGTGTTGGAGATCTTTGCCTTGTTTATGTTGATTGGTATTTTCACCACCTTGTTGCTTCCAGAAACCAAGAGAAAGACTTTGGAAGAGATTTGTGAAAAGTACCACGACGAGATTGACACTACCAAGCTCGTCAAGGTGAGATACGCTCAAGAGGAGTCTTCTGACGAGAAGCAGGATGTATAGTTTGTATAGTTTTTTCATTGGTGTAATTTTAATTTTGGTTTAGAAAATGGGTGTGGCAGCAGCACTGCTTGTGGGATCCTCTTGGTATCCTCTTGGATCCTCTTGGTATCACTTTGCACTACTTGGTGATTTCCACTGGTGATTTCCATTGATTGTTTCTTTCAAGGGGGGGCTCGTGGCCCAGCATTACGAGACCAGCACCAGCACAAACTTGTGATATTTCCTATCTTGAAACACCACAACGTGGGCAGCCCCTTCCCTCCCCGCGGCACCAAAACCTTGAACCCGCGGGCCGATCGGATTTGTCACATTGTTGTGATAAACTTAACGAGAAAAAGAAAGGAAAAAAGAAAACATCAATACACCAGGGGATCATAATACGTACTCCCTTTTTTCACTCTACACTCCTCTCCCCACCAGTCCCTTTTTGTTCTCTCTGGATGCTGCAAATCTATTTCACGTCGGCAAGGTTCCAGAGGTTCGTCCCGGACTGGATATTGGTGCTACTCCTAGTGGTGTTCTTCTTCTACGTGACCGAAGTGGCCCACCCATTCACCCGCCAGTTTTTCATCAACGACCCTAAGCTATCCCACCCCTTTGCCCACGTTGAACGCGTCACCGATAACCAGCTATACTTGTACTCAACAATTGTCCCCAGTGTGATTATCCTCGCAATCTCGCTCCTTAGGGGCACCGGCCCCTCATCATCCCTGGGCCAGTCCACAATTGACAAGGTGCACCTTGCTCAGGTGTCGTGCTTGGGGTTGTGGTTCAGCGTCAGTGTCACTTCGGTGTTGACAGATATCCTCAAGTGCTGGATCGGGAACCCGAGACCAGACTTTCTCGAACGGTGTGGGGCCAGGGAGGGCACTCCCGTCGGGATACTTGTGGGGGTGGACGTGTGCACGGCCCCGCTTGGCGACATGTACTTGCTCGACGGAATGAAGAGCACGCCGCTGGGCCACTCGTCCATGGCGTTTGCCGGGTTGTTATACTTGAGCTTGTGGCTCATTGGGCAGTTCCGTGTGGTGCAGATGCTGCCACTGCTGCTGCCACTGCTGCTGCTGCTGCCACTGCTGCTGTTACCGCTACGGACAAGACAGAGTAGAGTGGGGTGGGAGATTGTGCTTGTGGGATTGCCGGTCTTGTTTGCCGCATACATTGGGCTCAGTCGCACCCAGGACTACCGACACCATTTCGCCGACGTTGCATTGGGCAGCAGTATTGGCGCCGTGTTTGCCGTGTTGAGCTACCACAAGTACTTTAACTCAGTCTATGACGAGACGTGCAGCGAGCCAAAAGATTACTAACAAAATAGAAAACAAAATAGAAATGAATAGATCAGAGTTGAATAGAGAAGACTCATAATTTTTGATTGTATATTAAACCTGTCCGTTGAGGACCCTTTTCGTTTTGTTCATTAATGCAAGAAAAAAACTCTCTATTACCCTTTAATCACAAATACAGCAACAACATCAAATGGTGGAAATAAAAATTGGTAAAGAAAAACATTGTGGAAATAAAAAAAAAAAACACTTTTCTTCATAAAGATCAACAGGTTGAACGTTGATCGGGGGGAGGGGGGGGGCATGGGAGCATGGGTGGAAATGGGAAATGGGAAATGTTCGGCAAGCGTTGCTTACACAAGCGTTGCTGGCTCAAATGTCCATACACTTAGTAGTGCAACTTCTTTGGCTGTTCCCATGGGTTTTCCTGGTTGGTAAAGTGTCCATAAGAGGCAGTCTTGAAGTAGATTGGTCTGGCCAAGTCCAACTCCTTCACAATGACACCTGGTCTCAAGTCAAAGTTCTTCTTGATAATCTCCACCAACTGGTCCGAGTTGTACTCAGAGGTGCCGTAGGTGTCGACATAGATGGACAATGGCTCAGCAACACCAATGGCGTACGAGAATTGCACCAAGGCTCTTCTGGCCAAACCAGCGGTAACCAAGGACTTGGCGACCCATCTGGCAGCGTAAGCGGCCGATCTGTCAACCTTGGAAAAGTCCTTACCGGAAAAGGCACCACCACCGTGGGCACCCCAGCCACCGTAGGTGTCAACGATAATCTTTCTGCCCGTCAACCCAGCGTCACCTTGAGGACCGCCAATGACGAATCTGCCCGAGGGCTGGATGTGGTAGATGGTCTTGTCGTCCAACAAGTGTTCGGGGATGACTTGCTCGATAATGTGCTTAATCACCTCGGTTCTCAACTTTTCAGTGGTGATTTCCTCAGCGTGCTGGGTAGAAATGACAATGGTGTCGACTCTCTTGGGCACAACAGCACCACCGTCCTTCTCGTACTCAACCGTGACCTGGGTCTTGGTGTCGGGTCTCAACCATGGCAAGGCGCCGGATCTTCTGGCCGAGGCCAAGGCGGCGTTCAACTTGTGGGCAAGCAAAATGGTCAAGGGCAACTTCTCGTCGGTTTCGTCAGTGGCGTAGCCAAACATGATACCCTGGTCACCGGCACCCAAGTCCTCCAAGGCCTTCTCGTAGTGCAAACCCTGGGCAATGTCGGGGGACTGCTGCTCAATGGCAACCAACACGTTACAGGTCTTGTAGTCAAAACCCTTGTCGGAGTGGTCGTAGCCAATGTGCTTGATGGTGTTTCTGATAATCTTTTGGTAGTCCAATTGGGCCTTGGTGGTGATTTCACCGAAAACCATAATCATACCGGTCTTGGCAGCGGTTTCACAAGCAACCTTAGACAATGGGTCCACGGCCAAACACGCATCCAAAATGGCGTCGGAGACCTGGTCACAGATCTTGTCGGGGTGGCCTTCACCAACAGATTCAGAAGTGAAAAGGAAAGTTTCTCTAGAAGTAGTCATGGCTGATGTAGCGGTGGGGGGGGCAAGTGGTAACTGGGAAAGTAGACTGGCTTGTAGAGGGTGTGAAAACGTGTCTGCTCGAAGAGAGAGATTTGGGCGCTCAATTTATATGAAAATTTTTCTGTCCAATGCCACAGTTGATCGTTTGCCGAATTTCTTTTCTTTGGGATGTTGACTTTTTTTTTCTGCCGCTCGTTTGTTTCCTCGTGGGGCTTGCAAGTTCACGTGATCTTATACGAGCATGTGATTTATATTTTGGCGACAACCTGTTGCCCAACAACACCACCATCAACACCGCTCAACACTACCAACACCATCAACACTATCAACACCACTCAACTTATTGTTACCCATTGTATCTGTCAAGCGGCAATGGGGTAGGAAAAAAGAGAGTAATGGGATGATTGGTTGTAGTTTTTAGGCAAACCCACCTCGCTGGTTTACACCAGAGCCCTGAAACAGGTGAAGTTGGTCTTTGACAACGTGTGCCTCTATAACTTTATCAGCGTGTGGGGTGGAAGGTTGGCTGTGATTGGGCAAAAAAACAAAATTCAGAGTCAGAGAGATAGGCATAAATAGGTTGAAATATGCTTTGTTGGGCTCAACCGCGTGTCCACATGGGGGAAGCTTGTTCTCTTGGCAACTAGTGGTGAAGGTCAATCTCACCACAAGAGGGGTCCACCTTTTGGTCTTTCCATGTAAACCCATTCAACTGGAGTAGCCCCAGCACTTGTGGGAGGTCTCCCATCGGTTGCCTCCCATCAGTTGCCTCCCATCACCGCCTCGCACAAAGACGCGAAACACGGTGCTCTATTTTTTTTTTGTTGTCGTTTTTTTTCTTTTGCTGCCAACAACCTCATTCCACTAGGGAAAAGAATCATCCACAACACCACCACAACACCCATCGACATGGACTTGTTAGACAGCATAGAAGACTACTCGGCGAGCCAGTTCAAGTCCCATTTGCTCTCGGTACATGTATCCGACAGCGAGTCAGAACAAGAGGCAGAAACAGAAACAACAGGCACCAACCCATTGGGCTTTGATTTTGACATTGATGACATTTCTGGGGACTTGGGTCAAGGCAGCGACGCCACCGGGCCCGGGCCCGACTTGAGTATATTGGACAAGATCAAGAAACGGTTGTTGGGAGACGCGTCTGATGAGGTTGCTTCTGCTGCTACCCAAGTCATCAACCCACCACGCGTCCCCAGGCTTCCCCAATTGGTTGTCGATGAAAGTGAATACGCGTCAACTGGGAAGTACGGTCCAACCCAGGCTATAAACCAACCAACTCAGGTGATAAACCAGTCGACACAACTCATAAACCAGTCGACACAACTCATAAACCAGCCAACGCAACTCATTAATCAACAAACACAACTCATCAGTCAATCGACACAGGTTGGTACCGAGCCCACACTTGAAGGATTGTTCTTATCCGATGAAGACTTAGAAGATGATCCAGCATCTCGCAACGACAAGATTGCCCAACTCGCTGCTCAAAAGAGACAAGAAAGATTGGCCCGAGAGAGAATGGAGTTGGAAAAAGACTTGTCCAAGCATTCCCTAACCGACGAAGAGGACGAGTTGAACGGGGAGGCAAATGACACCGTGGTGTCGTCGCATGGGCGCGAGGGCGTCACCCGCAAGGAGTTGCAACAAGCACAAGAGTTTCTCAACATCCAAAAGAGACAGATTGACATTCGTCCCGAGTTTGAGAAAAAGGTTGTGTTTACTAAAGAGCGGTTGTTGTTGGAGTTTAGCGACGACGACGACGATAATGAGTCAGCAGCAACTCCTGCTGCTGCTGCTGCTGCTCCCTCTTCCCCGGTCCTTGAGCTCAAATCAAGTCCAGTCACCTCGCCAATGGGGAAAGCCGACGAGATTATGGACTTGTTCAACGTGGGCGCAGAGGCAGGTGCAACAACAGCAAAGGCGGCAGCTCCCTCGCCGGTATCCAAAGACCCCTTCCAATTGTATGCGCAACGGTTGAAGCCGCAGTTTGGAGGAAACTTGGTCAAGCTAGATTCCGATTCTGAGGTTGATGCCATGTCGTCGCCCATCAAGCCACAAACAAGCCACGCCATTCAATCAAAGTTTTCCAACGATGCCCAAGAGCTAAACACCATCCCGGGGCTATCCAAGGAGCAAAGACTCGTGATTAAGCAAAAGTTTTCAAAGAGAAAGTACCAAAACACCAAACATCTCCAGGATGTGCCCACGGATCATCGAAACGAACTCCTCAAGAAATTGCACCGGAGGAACAAAGACCAGTTGAAGCTCAACAAGATGAACGACCCGGACCATGCCATCTTGGAAGAGATGGAAAAGGACGAAGAGATGATGGCGTCGTTGTTGGAGCAGGAGATGGAAAAGGCGAGAAATATCCGCAAGAAGGAAAAGATGCAGGCGAGGGCAAAAGCCGCCGCCTTGCTCAGAAAGACCCAGGACGGTGATTATCAGGCCGGTGTGAGCGGGGACGAGTCTGAGGTGCCCGAGTCTGAGGTGCCCGAGTCTGATTTTGGAACAGGTGGCGAGGACGAGGAGGGTGATAATGGTGATGAAGGGGACGAAGAGGGAGAAGATGGAGAAGATGCGGAAGATCCTCTCAGTGAAGAAGAAAACTCTGGTGACGAAATCAGGGTTGACCCACACGCTACAAGCAACAGTAACTTGCTTGAAGAACCGCTTCTGGTTCCAACTGGCGAGAGCTATGAGCTATTCCTGAATTTGAAGCCAAGAGCGGATGAGGTCTCATTTTTGACGGAGGGGGAAGATGCCGATGGCAATAAACGCGGGGTGGAAGTTCTGTTTCTTGCAACTCAGACCCAAGCCGTTGGAAACGTCACTACCCAAGCTGACGAATCGACTCAAGCTGACATGGAGCATGGAGAAGAAGAGGAAGATGATGATGACGATGACGTGATAACCCCGTCCCATGTAAAGAAGGGCCGCAAGCTGATTAGAAGCAATCGGATCAAGTCTGAGGAGGACGATGTTCAAGATGTTCAAGAGGAGGATATACAAGCCCAGATTGACATGTATGAGCAAAAGATCCGCCGCCGTGAGCTCAAATTGCGCAAGCAACGAAAGGAGTTGGAAAGAAAGGGACTAAAGGGCGTCCTTGAGGGAGAAGCCGAAGAGTCTGAAGATGAGTGGCGCGGTCTTGGTGGTATGGACGGTGAAGTTTCCGATGTTGCCAACTCGGAAGACGAAAGGATGATTGACAACAATTTGTTGGACAACTTGAATGACGACGAGATTCGCAAAAAGTTTATGGAGGAGTACCAGGTGAAGGACCAAAAGGAGTTGGAAAAGTTGTTGGACGATATCAAGAACCACCGGTTGACCAAAAGAGCCGGCCATGGGCTTGATATCGAGTTGAGTGACGAGGAAGACCAGTTGTTGACGGCATACAGGAGGCAGAAGTTGGCGGAACAACAGCAGAGGCTCTTGCAGAATAAGAAATTGCAAGCGTTGAACAAGAACGAAAAGTCCAAGGCATTCTTTGCGTCTATCCAGGAGACCAACTCGGTGATTCGGATTGACAGCGACACTGAGGATGAGAATAAGGAGGAGGAAAAGGAGGAGGATGGTGGCGAGCCACAACCAGCGAAAAAGACCATTGTGATTGAGGAATCGTTTGTGCAGAAGCAACTATCCTTCCTACACGCCAATGGCGACGACGACTATGAGCGTATCCAAACGCTTTCACGGCTCCAGCATGGCGTGGCTGGCGAGGATGACGACGACGAGGAGGATCTCCAAACGTTGAAAATGCGGTCAATGACCAATCTCGGCGGCAACACAATTGTTGTCGAGAGCCAGAAACGAGAGCTCGAGGTTGAAACCGATAATGACGAGGAGGATGCCGAGTTTATGCCCGTGTTCAAAAAGCCCTCCATTGTCAAGTCGTTCAAGTCGTTCCAGGAACAACAGGGGGTCAATATCAAATCGGGCAAACACTTTCTGGGCGTCACCATCAGCAAGCAGTACAAGGTGGTGTCGGGATCTCGGGCATCCATCACTTACATGTCCAAGAATAAGCCCAAGAGTATGAAGGAGAAGAAAATTGAGAAAACAATCGACAACCAGCGCAAGAGCAGCTTGTTTAAATCATCAGGGTTTGATTAGGTATATATGAGGTAGGTGTAGGGGGCAGGGGCAGGGGCAGGGGCAGGGGGCAGCTGCTTTCTCTCGAGTTGTTGCTAACCGAATTTGCAGCCACTTACCAGTTTTATTCTAATAAACTAGCACACAATGCTTCACGCAACGCCAGCTCGTTGTACGACCTTACAATTGGGTTCTTGAACACGGACGAGTCGCCGTGTTTAATCACTCGCGAGTTGTTCAAAATTGTAAGCTTGGAGAACGAGCCGTCGGTGCGGGTCGGCACCGGCAGCGCCAGTGCCTGTGGTATTCGTTTCATTTGGGCATCATTAGGGATGGAGATGGGGCTGCTCTTTATCCGCCGCTTTTTCTTCAACTCGCGGATCTTTTGCGGCGTTGGAGGTTTGGCATCTACCGGCTTGAAATTGAACAACCCGCTCTCGCCAAAGGAGAGGAGCGACGAGGAGGAGGAGGAGGGGGTGGATGAGGATGAGGATGACAAATGCTTGCTGGCGGGCGTTCGGGCCATCACATCATGAAGTAGCTTGGCGGTATTCTCTTTGAATGAGTGCTGGGTCACGGGGGTGTCATGGTGCACTGTTCCCAAAGTGGGTGTACTGGCCGACAATTTGTTGATGGGATTGTGGAACTTGAACAATTTAGGTTGGTATGGTTGCTGTTGTGGCTGTTGTTGTTGTTGGTGGTGGCGTGGGGGTAATAAATGCGGGAACGCCTCTGCGAGATCCTTGTTCAAGTCCACACGCGATTTCCGAAGAAAGCTTTCAAAGTTATCAAACCCCCGATCCTCATCGTGTTGTTTCTCTGGCGAGTAGTATGACATGTCGGAACAGACGGAAACAACGTCATAATCGTCATTCTTGGGCGTGGGCGAGTGGCGATAAATGTCGTCAAAAAACACATTGGAGTTGTGGCCCCCATCATCATCTTCATCCTGCTCCTCTTCCTCCTCGTCGCAGTGTCTTGTCAGGAAATTATTCACACTGATAAAGTGTCTCAACCGATTGAACCGGAGTAGGTCATCCTCACAGTCAAACTCTTTGAGAATATCCTCCTTTGTCGAAACCGGAGGCAATGAGTTGGACCTGGTTGATTTCGCTTGCGCCGCTACTACCGCCATCCCGCGTGTTTCTGGCGGCGACGACGAGATTGTATCCAAGTCAGCTTCCTTCACCAGGGCTGCGTCTTCGTTATGCATAATGTGCGAGTCCAAAGTGTCGTATGAGTGTGATACGCTGTGGATTGTATCCTCCGAGGTTGCGGACTCGGCGTATGCGATGGGGTTGATATTGTAGATGCTGGAAAGCCGATACCGTGATTTCTTCTTTGAGAGTTTGGTCTCGGTGCATCGCATGGGCTTGAGCTTCAAGTTGGATATCGAAATCATTTTCTTGAGGTTGGGGGGACTTGGGGAGTCGACGTTTACGCTTGTTGGGTCCTGCAACTCGGCGAGTGGTGCGGATGGTGTGTGTGGCCCTGACTGGGCCAGGACCGGGTAGGCATGTGCTTGTGCTTGTTCTTGTGCTTGTGCTTGTGCTTGTGCTTGTTCTTGTTCTTCTTGTTGTCCACTTTCCATTTCACTATATCGATCGTTCTTCTTTAGTCTATCAAGTAAATGCAAATACTCCCCCGCAAGTGTATCAAAAGACGCCTGGCTAGTGATGGCGTCTCTTCCAATCGTTGATTCAATGTAAAAGGACTTTTCAAGCAAGTTGTTAAACTCGGAGATCGACTTGTAGTTGTCGTCGATCAACTCGCGCATTTCGTCAATCTCCTCGTCAAACTTGGTGACGCCCTCGTTGATGGCGGCAAGGGAGTGGAGCAAATCGGTGGAAGCCGTGGTAATGCCCACTAGTGCATCGCTTCGTCGCTCGATTTCATTGACATATGAGAGTATTTGGTCTAGTCTTGACGACATTGGGGTGTATATGCAAGGTGAGTTGGTGCTGGGCAAAGCGTGAAGAAGGAAGAGATATCAGGTGGATGTGTGCTTGTAGAAACTGGTTGGCTCTTTATGAACGATGGGGATTCAATTGTTTGGTTATTGCCCAAACTGCCTTTCCCTCTGCGCTTGCAATGTAAACAAAGGAAAAGTCTAATAAAAATGGGCCACAACCGTTTTGGGCATTTGAGCCGCACGAGAAGAAGACGAAAAGTTTTTTTTTGTTTTTTTGTGAGCCCTTGGTGCTACTTGACTACCAATTTCAATACACAGAGTCAACTTTATGTTATGAAAGCTAATTAAAGAGTGGCGAGGGGTGGGGACTATGAGTGGGAGAGGGAATCACTTAGTGCTTGGCCTTTTTAGACTCGTGTGACGACGAGTCTTCACGGGCTCTCTTCTTGTCCTTCTTCTCCTTCTTCTCCTTCTTATCCCCCTTCTCCTTCTTATCCCCCTTATCCCCCTTTTCCTTCTTATCCCCCTTTTCCTTCTTCTCCTTCTTCTCCTTCTCCTTCTTTTCCTTCTTATCCCCCTTCAAAAGTTTATTCTCGTGGACATTCTCTTCAGGGGCCACAAAGTCCTTCTCCCTCTCCACCCTCTTTGCTTCAGTCGCCTCTTCTTGCTTGTCTCTCTTTTCCTGCAACTTCTTCAAGTCACGCTCCCTCTTGCCAAGGAAATACTCACCGCTCTCAATCTGCAAATCAACCTTTCTAGGCTGTTGCGCGGGTGGGAATGGCGTGTACACCCTCTTTTCCTTAGGCGCCTGGCTCTTCTTCTTACGAGCAACATTGCGCTTCTTGAAGGAGGGAAGAAATCTCGACCAGTCCTCCTCGGCCAACTCCGGGTTCTTGGCCAACTCCTGCTTGATCATCAACTCCTTGATATAGTAGATGGGGTGCACGTTTTTCATACAGTCCTCCACCACCCGTCTAACCTCCTTCAACCCCTTGAACGGACCCATGGCACTCACAGTATTACCCTGCACCAAGACATAACACTTGGTCAACAATTCCAACGCCTTCAACGTGTTCCCATTGGGGCCAACCAACCGCTGTCTTCTCTTGATAAACCTGTCCTTGTTGGCGACAAAGTTGCCAATCTTGATAACCTCACAAGCAATGTCGTCTTGCATGATCTTGACGGCTTGCGGGAACGGGACGGATCTGGCAAGAAGCTTGATCAAGTCTCTGGCCTTGATGATCATGGCAGGGTCAAACGTCTTTGTCGTGGTCTTTACAGTCATGCTACCGTCAACCAAGTTCAACTCGCACTTGATGAAATGCCGTTCCAACGTTTTGGTGACTTCACTCCATATACTCTTGAGGTATTGTTCTCTATACTTGGGAAACAACGTCACAAACGACGACTCTTCGGCGAAATGTAGCCCAGAGGCATTATGCTCGGGCTTAAACTCTTCCAACGCCCACTTGTCAATGTCGGGCGTATCCCACGGCTTGTCACGGTTATGTGTTGATGGCATTGTTGCGATGAGCTGGTGTCTCTGATGGTTGTCAAAAAAAAAAAAAATCGCAGGAAGAAAAAGAAGGAGGGAGAAAAAATTTGATAGTGAGACATATAGAGCTGAGATCATCCACATCATGGCAAAGAAGGAGCAGCGGCAGCAGCGGCAGCAGCGGCAGAACAAGAATCACAACAAGGTGGGCAAGACGACGAAACGGAAACCGAATTCCAAGTCACAGTCCAAGGCTACGAAAGCAAAGATCGAAAAGCTCAATGCTGATATACTGCAGTTCAACGAGGTGAAGGACCTACTAGGCAAGACAACCAAGAAGGAAAAGGTCTTGGACTCGGTGAGGCATGATTTGAAGAAGGATGAAGAAAATAGGGAAAAGAGTCAGGCTGCTGACAAAGATTTGAAGACCCAGTTGGAGTTGTTGACTGAAATGGGAATATAAAAGATGGTGATGTGCCTGCGAAGTCATCTGAGACAAACTGTTGAGTTGGCTGTTGTTGCCAGACCAGGGAGAGGGGAATATGTCAAAGATCGTGGGACGGTTTATAGAACAAGTATTTACAACAGGTTAGACCATCTTTTCTGTGTTGAGTGTAAGCTACCATGCATCTCTGGTTCTGATTGCAAAACTTTTCTCAAGCTTTTGCTACAAAATGCAATGAAATCAATAAAGAGTGGATACAGTAACTGATACGATAACCTGTTGGAGTTAAAGAAGACTGTCCTCTCCTGTGTATCTCCCCAGCTTCAAACAAGAGCTGAGTGTATCCCCTTCTCCACCCGCCGCTTTCCACCCAAAAGCAAACAATGGCAATGAGGGGACACCGGTCTGTGCCACATTACCTTGAACCTGCTTTAAGCAGTTGAGCCACTCAAGCACAATAGGGGCGTTTATACTTTGCATCCCGTTTGGGTATAATTATTGCATCACGTGACCATCGAAAGGGGGGATTTTCCTTTAGTAACGTGTTTTGATTCAATAAACTACACGCGTCGTTTTGTTTTGTTTTGTTTGAGAGAGAAAGAGAGAGAAGAGAGAGAAGAGAGACGAGAAAAAAGCAGAATTCGTCAACACTTAAAATTTTACCCTGAAACAACCAGAAACCTTTTAATACACACTTACAATCTCACCCATTGGTTTTATGCCAGTTGCCCATTCACTCGTTATATAACAAATATCAATCCATCATGTCACACTTGAGACAGCAGAGCTCGATAAGCTCGTCTATAATGTCCTTTGCCCACCACCACCCGCAAAAAATAGGGCCCTGGAAGTTGGGCAAGACCTTGGGAAGAGGAGCCACTGGGAGAGTGTTGTTGGCCACCCACCAGACCACGGGCCAGAAAGCAGCCGTCAAGGTGGTGTCCAAGTCTGAATTGCAGGAAGACGACAGCCACAAGGGCACCGCCAACGACAAGGGCGAAGGGTTGCCCTACGGCATTGAGCGAGAAATCATCATTATGAAATTGTTGAACCACCCAAATGTCCTTCGGTTGTACGACGTGTGGGAGACCTCCAAGGCACTCTACCTTGTGTTGGAGTACGTTGAGGGCGGCGAATTGTTTGACTTGTTGGTGGAGCGCGGCCCGTTGCAGGAGGGGGAAGCCATCAAGTACTTCCGCCAGATAATACTAGGCACCGCCTACTGCCACGCGCTTGGCATATGCCACCGTGACTTGAAGCCAGAAAACTTGTTGCTAGACGCCCAGCTCAATGTCAAGTTGGCCGACTTTGGCATGGCCGCGTTGGAGAGCAATGGCAAGCTCTTGGAGACCTCTTGCGGGTCGCCCCACTACGCCGCCCCGGAAATTGTCAGTGGGTTAAAGTACCATGGCGCCGCCAGCGATATCTGGTCGTGTGGCGTCATCTTGTTTGCCTTGCTCACGGGGAGACTACCATTTGACGATGAAAACATTAGAAACTTGTTGTTGAAGGTACAAGCGGGCAGTTTTGAAATGCCATGCGACGAAATCAGCGACGAGGCCCAGGACTTGATTGCCATGATGTTGGAGGTGGACCCGGCCAAGAGAATAAGCACGGAAAAGATCTTGCACCACCCATTGTTGGCCAAATACCCGTGCCCCAACGACGACTTGATCAGCGTCAGGTCGTTGCCCCACCCGGAGACCGCGCACAAGTCGTTGGGGTCGGCAAAAAACATCGACAAGCAGATCTTGTCAAACTTGTCGATTTTATGGAACGACAGACCAGAGGTGGAGATTGTCGAGTGTTTGTTGAGCACCGGGTCCAACGCGGAAAAGACGTTTTACGCATTGTTGATGAGGTACCGCCACAGCCTGGATGGGTCCAACATGACATCGGCGCCAGGTTCTACTGGCCCCAAGAGGTCCGCCAGTATCAACAACAAGGTTGCGCGCAGCGGCTCGGGCTCGGGCTCGGGCTCCGTCCCCGGGTCTGTCTCCGGCTCCGTTACTGCGACAACCCCTCGAAAGAAACGAACCAGCCAGATAAATGCGTCTCGACCAAGTTCGTTCCAATACAAGCAGCAGGGGGCAAACAGAACCTCGGTCATACGAGGGGGAGCATCAACTCCCTCTGTCCACAGCTCGCCACGCAAGTCGCCCTCGAAGCGATACTCCTACACCCAATCTCCCATCCGGTCGCCATACAAGAGGAAACCATTGGACCAAGCCCCATTGACCGCCACGCCCAGGAATATCTACAATGAGATTGTCAACACCCAAAGCACCCAGTCAGTGCCGCCGTCGTTGCCCTCGAAGGACTCGCACCTTGCCAAAAAGAGTTTGGCAGAAGTGCCAGAGAACGAATTGTTGACGTCGGCAAAGATCTCGCCGTCAAAAAGAGCATCGGTGGTTGGAAACAATAGCAATATCGGCAGCACCGCTGCAGTGAATACCACCACCGGCACCACCACCGGCACCACCACCGCCAACAAGCGTTTATCGAGGAGAAAATCTGTGCGCCAATCTATGACCACGGGGCTCAAGAGAAACTCCATCACCATGAAGTTGTTAAGCACGTATGCCAAGTTGTCGGGCGATAGTGAGTGGGAGTACATGGACAAGCAAACCAAGAGAACTTCGGCTACGTTTGCGTCATTGTGCGACAAGATCTTTAACCAGGAGGTATACACCGAAGAGGAAGAAAAGTTGATTGACCCCGATGAAAAGGAAGCCAAGGAGTACGAGCGGTTGATGGAGATTGAAAGAAAGAAACACGAAGCCGAGTTGAGGGCAAGGAAGGAGTTGGAAAAGAAGAAAAAGAGGCAAAAGAGAAAGTCATTGTTGAGCTCGAGAAAGTTGAGCATCATCGTCAAGGATGACACAGCCAATGATGGCAACAACAGCGAGCAGGAAGATGCGCCACGTGAAAAACTCACCCAGCCCAAGCGTCAGTCAAAGAACCTTGGTGCTTTGAGGGCATTATCGGAGGGGGCTGCAATGGACGGCGACGACTTGACCAGCGAGGATTTGGAAAAGATCAAGAGGAGATCAGCGACCCAACCTATTGAACGGAGAAAGAGTCTGATTTTGACAAGACGGCCGGTCTCGAGATTGGACCCGTTGTGGCAAGCTCACGAGAACGAGCAGTTGGACCGGGCCAAGGATGCGTTGGAAAAGGAATGGCGAGACAAGGAGAGTGCGCGCAAGCGGGCCAACCGCGAGTCGATGATTTCTGTCATGGATGACATTGCTGAAGAGGACAACCATGTGCCAGGGAGGAGGCCGTCAAAGGACAGTTATTATGACGAGGATAGAAACTACGAGATCCCAGAACCCAATGTGGAGAAATCAGACTTGACTGACGAGTACATGAGCGAGATTAGAAAGTCGCGACTCCTATACTCGCAAAAGAACATCAACTCAGTGGTGGGGGGCAGTGGCAATGACAAGAGAAAGAGCACAACAAAGAAGAGCACCACGACAAAGACGACCACGACAAAGGGCGTTGATGAGGAGCGAAAGACGCTCATTGGAAAAGTGAGGATACCCACCGTTACGAGAAAGTCAAGAAACTTCACCAACTCAAACAAGAGATTGTCGGTGTTGTCGTTCTATTCGACGAAGGAGTCATACCGCGATTTAAACTCCATCATTGATGCTCATGGCGTGGGCGAAGGCGATGACGAAGACAATGAGGGCCACATTGGGGAGGAGCAAAAGTATGCAAACGTCAACGACAGTATCCCTGCATTGAGAACAAGCTTTGCTGACAGGTTGGACCATGCAGGGCTTATAGATGAAGACGGCGAGGATGCCGACGTTGATGGTGGCTCGGTCATGGACTTTGAGGAGCACTTGGCAAGCAAGCGCTATTCGTACTACGACTCAAACAAGAGGGCGTCAAGAGCATCAACCACCAAGAGGCACAGCACGGCCAGACCCATGTCAAAGGTGCCTGATTTGCCAAAGGACAATGCCGACGACACCTTTGCCACCAATAGCGACCAAGTACACCAGAAGAACTACACCTCGGTGACGTCGGACCAATCGAGCGGTGGAGCCGACGACGTGTTTGATAAGATCAAGCTCCCCCAGGGCAAATCCAGCAACTCGTCGCTTGAAGCATTGGCCAACGGCGGCACGCCGCCAACCGACCGCCGGAGCTCCAAGACCAAGACCAAGACCAAGACCAAGGCCGGGGTGCCGGGCAAGGAAATGTTGGTCCCCGACCCCCAGCCACAGGCAATGGCCAAGGTGCGCCAAAGAAACAAGGACGACTTTGCTCCAGCGCCGCCGGCTCACAGCCAAGTCAAGCCTAAGAAACCGCTTGATGACAAGACCAACGTCCCAGAGCAGAAGCAGCAGCAGCAGCAGCAGCAGCGCAAGGCGTCGTTCTTTAGAAAACTCTCGTGGGGAACCAAGAAACCGAGTGACAACCAACAGCAGTTGCCTAGCCCAGCCGACTCCAGCGACGATGCACCCAGAGGTTCATTCTTTAGGTGGTTCTCGTCGAGCACGCCTTTGGACACTGAAATAAAACGGTACCAGACCATCTTGCCCAAGCACGAGATGACTACCGCCTTGTTTGCCTTATTGAACTCGTGGTCTAATTTTGGATTGAAGGATTTGAGAAACGACCTGATTGGGTACTCCATCACCGGCGCCATTTCCAAACACAATTCGTTCAATTTGAAGAGCTGCAAGTTTAGGATAAAGATCAATGCAAGAGACCACAACCAAAAGTCCGAGATTGTTTGTGTGCGGGTCAAGGGCGCCAAGAGCACTACGGACACGTTGTTCCGGGAGATTGAAAAGGTGTTGCTCAAGGAAGGGGTGTTGGATAAATAGAGGGGGTATTTAGGGTGTTTGTTTTTTTTTTTATTATTTAATTGTCTACTCCGTGTGTATTTGAATACGATCAGCGAGGTCGTTTCCTCCAGCATTCTCAATCACCAATGTAAGCTTGTTTGATGCCACGCTCTCCCCCTCTGCTGCTGCTGCCCCTGCTGCTGCTGCATCTTCAGCTGGTTGTGCAGGAGGGATGAAAGTGGGTCCAATAGTATCGGTAAACTCGCCGCTTCCCCATTGCGTAAACATGGAGATAAACGAAGTGGCCAAAACAATCTCGGGATCAATGTTCTTGTCGTTAACCAACACCTCATAATCAAACTTGAATTGTCTCATCAATTTCACTTTAGCCACCCGGTGTCTAAACTCTTCTGTCCCGCCGTTGGGGTTGACGACCTTGTCCAAGTACTTGGTGCTGCTGGACCACGAATACTTTGCGCCGTCGTCGAGGTAGAAGCTTCTATATCTCCCATTGACCCCCCAGTCAAGAAACACACTGCGGTGGGTGACTGATTCCTTATTGTGGAAATCAACGCTGCGATTTGCAAGCCCAACTTTGATGGTGGCAATCTCTTCCCGGTGGGGGTACTTTAACATTCTCCAAACGGGGTTCCAACTAGACAGTCTCTCAAACGTATAAACTTGCTCTCCGGCGGCATTAAACACTTTGACGGTTTTCAGCCTATCGTTTCGGTCCTGACGAACAAAATATGCAACTGGATGGGTGGTCAAGGGGATGGAGGTGGCTTTGGAGAAGTTCAAATCGAGGAACCGTTTCAAGTGGGTTGCTTCGAGCAAAGTGGTGCTGAGCGTGATGGACTTTTGAAGACCCCGGACGGATAAGGACTGGACAATGTTACTCATGTGGTGGGGTGGGTGAAAGGCGTTAGATGTAGCGGGGGACTGTAGATAGCAATATTTGGGTATGTTTTCTGGTTTGGCAACGTTTGTGGTGGGAGTATAGGGTAGGTTGCAAAAGCAGAATGAGAAAGAAAACAAAAACAAAATATCTATGTTTCTTTTTTTTTTGCATATGCAGCACAGCCCAATGATAGCTTGCCTCCCCCTCTTCTCAAATAACAAGGTCTCTTCTCTATTCACAAATATACACCTCTAATAGATATTCCAGACATCTTCGCACCCGTGGCAAAACTTTGAGCATGCCACCGACGCAGACAATGGGTAGTCGGAAAGACCTATTTTCTCGTCAACGTACTCGTCAGCAAAGTTATCCTTGCCTCTGGCCATGGCGCCAACAAACACACATATACTTTCGTCGTCGTCCAAGGTTTCCACGTAGTCCTGCACCCTCTTGATCTCAGCGTCAAACGATAATGTAACCTTGCGGCACTTTGGAGGCAAGTGGTCGGTGATGGGGTTCTTGATCACTTTCAACAACACCTCCTTGGAATTCTCCGACCGGATGCTCAACTTGTGCAACAACTGCACCATCAACCCGGAGAACCGCTTAAAAGTTCTGGGGATTCTCACACTGGGGTTCACTTCCACCAACACGCCTCTGGCGGTCTGGATGTACACTTGTAGCTTGCCCGCCTTGTTGATGGGAGAGTCCAACAACGTCAACAAACATTGGTGGGTTATATCTGGTCTGGCCTCGGCAATGTCTCTGCCCATTTTTCTCAAAAGACCCTGGTGGTCGTCACAGTTTAACAAGGCGTACCGGTCGCCCCCGCCGCTGGAGCTCATTTTGTATGTCTCCAAACATGCTTGTGATAACACAACTATTAATCTTTTTGTCGTCTTGTCTTTCGAGCTGATTGGCGTGGGCTGGACTGGGACTAGCGATGCTGGGGGTACAGACGCCTTGGCGTCGTCTTTGGTTTCGGACATGGCTGACCTCAATGTGTTTATTGGTTACTTGATGAGATGCAGCTTGGCTTGAATGAGAAGAAAAGAAAATTTTCAGCCCGGGCAAAAAAAAAAGTGTCACGTGATTGGAATCAATAAATCACTAGAGATTTGATTTCAAAAGTTTGTGTGTGTACATGCTGCTGTTACTGTCTGTATGTCTTCTAGTGACTTTGATGACGACGAGGACGATGACTTGTTACAGGCATTGCTTGCCGGCAATGCACATGTGGAAAACGGCCTTGTCATTTCGACCCAAATACCACCAGATGCCACCACCACCACCACTACAACAACAACCCTGTCCTGGCTCCCACAGAGCCCACACCTGCCGCAACAACAAATTCGATACCCCCTGATGTTCAAGCGAAACTATATCAAGCCGACGGTGAAATCGCCACTCTACGAGCCCAACTAGCCCAGACCCAGAACCAAAAACAGCTAGAGGTGGCGCAGTTGCAAGAAACGTACGAAACGCTCCAAAGGAACAACGAAGAACAAGTATCAGCATTGAAACACGCGGTCCAGAAGTTGGAAGACGAAAAGAAGTTTTTGAATAACGAGATAATCACCAATGCTCACAAGAAACGTAAATTGGCTCCCGTTGGCGAGCCATCAGACGCGAATGTACCCGAGATTGATATTGAAATGGGGATGGAGTTGGCGATTCTGCAGTCGCAACCTCCTCCAAAAATCGTGACGCGCCAAAGCGATTCTGCCCTCTTGATTAACCAGCTATGGAATCACTCAATCCCGGGGAGTCTGAGAACAACGCTTCAATATTTGAGCAAGATATGCATAGACCTCGACGTCGTGGTGGGTAGTATCAGAATTGCCCAGAAAACGTGTGTATACATAGCGATTGTGGAGTTTCTCGTTGACAGAAAGAACCAGAGACTCGACAAGTTGTTGAAAGAGTTTACCACGGCGTTGGTAGAGTTGGTAGAGACGTTGTTGGCCCGGAAAGCAATACTAGCGGTCCCCTTCTTGCTAGCGCTAGCCCACTGTGCCGTCAGTTTTAGACCGGCCGCAATCACCGCTGAGCTTCAGGCAGCGTTGTTGAAGAAGTTGTCGGCCATCGCCACCAAATTTTCCTTCTTGCTCGACTCGAACTTGGATGAGGACGACTTGGCAAACTACCATGACGTCCCCGTCCAAGTGATGATTCTTGAAAAGTTTACTTTTATCTGCTGTCTCGATGTCATTGAAAAGTTGCTGGTGCTACCGACCAGCGGTGACCCTGACGGCGGCGGTGACGGCGGCGGTGACGACGGCGCTTTGGCGAGGAGCGTGGCTTATAAGCTAGTTGTCGCGTGTCTACCGCAAAATGCCGAGCGGTTCAGAAACACGGCCCAGATCAACATTGTGCACAATGTTGTGGAGATGCTAATTGCATCCGTCACCGAAACCGCATTTGCATTCAACAATGCCGAAAAGGACGCCAAAGTCATTGATTCTCTTTTCAAAGTATATTCCATCGACGTCCCAATCCGAGAGGATTTCATGTTTTATGGCTTGAACCGGGTGATTGGAAACAATAGCGACCTTGCCAAAATCGACTCCATTGTACCGGTTGAGCATGACTTTTTGGGCAACTACGTCGTCAGCATTCCCCAGCCCGTTTCGGGGATTGTGCCCCCGTCTCGGGCCAAGCTAGAGTTGAACCACACTATCCACCTCCTCAACTTGCGGATCCGGATTGCCGAGTTGTTCCATGCATTGATCGTGGCCAGGGATGATGTGGGGGTTTTGAGCAGCCCGGAACACTTCAAGTGCCTAATGCGGGTGATACGAACGGAGCAGCATTGTATTGCCCACGCGCCAAGGTCGCAGTACATTCACTTGCGAATCCAGTTGGTTGCCGCGGTTGTCAAGATGGTCTACTATATGACGCAGCACTTGCGCGAGGCCACCACCTTGATATACCCCGAAGCCATGTACGAGATGCTCGTGGTATTGCTGCGGATTGCGTTTGGAGCCGATTCGTTGGCAGTGGATGCTCACACGCTACTAGTTGAGATGCGACGAAAAACCAGCCAGCCCGTGTTCAACGCCTGGTGCGAGGCCCGCGCGAGGCAGCTCAGCCACTCCTCTTCTACCGACCCTGGCGTGGCCGATGTGGAGAGCGAGTACGCCAACGGTCTAGAGTTTCCCTACGAGTCTGAAACGGTGGAGTTGGCGCGAGAGATTTTAAACAGTTTTGTCAATCACGAAGAAGCCGACAATTTATACTTCAACATGAACCACGAAGACGGCATGCAGACAGAGTGAATAACCATTTCCTCTCGATCCCATCATTATGATACAAATGTTTATTTGATGTATACGTAAAACCTGAAACTCAAATTAAATTGTTGGCGTGTGGTGTTGATGGTGGTGGTGGCGGAGGATAGAACGAACCCTTTTTTATATGTGATTGTGGTGTGTTTAGTTTCTCAATTATACCATTTAAGCGGTTTGAGGCTTGGCAACACCGGTTTGGAAACCGTTCTTGAATCTTCTGGAGACGTGCTTCAAGTAAGACATTCTGCCGGTACCAGTGGTTCTTCTTCTCTTGGCCTTCAAAGCCCAGTTGTGAGATCTCATCTTAGCAGCTGGGTATCCACAAGAAGAACAGGTCTTCTTTTGGACGTGGAATGAACGCTTGCCACATCTGTTACACAAGACGTGGGACTTGTTGTGACGTTTACCTAATGATGGGGTACCCTCTGTGGAAAAGATGTTAGTATTGCTGTCTCCGAGTGGATGATTCAGCAGTGTATTGGTTTGGTTTAGACGGGATACGGTTATTTTGCCTACTCAATGGATGGGTAGGCGCTTTGGTCATGGTGCTGGTGTCGTGGTGGTGGATGATGGGAGATGGTGGTTTGATGATGTCGTGGTGGTGGTGGTTTATCCGTTGTTGTTTCTCCTCTGGCGATGATAAGGCATGCCTTCCGCTGCATCCCTGCTTTATCATCTCCTTCGTCCTCCTCCCTCTTCTCATACACTGCTGGAATCGATTCATGCTGTTTGGTCACATACTACTCATAGCTGCTGGATATTATGTATAAAGTTGAAAAACTCAAGATGAATTTTTTTTTTGCTTGTAGTTTTTTCTATGGGGCTGTCATAGTTAAGAGCCAAGCTGTAAAATTGCCTCCAATCTGCAAAAAAAGATTGTGTCTATCACGTGCAAAAAAACCAGCAGGGCACAAGCCCTGGATGCAACGCGTAAGTTGCAAACCCAAAAGGTAAACAAAAGAGACACGGTATTGTTATTATGGGGGGGGGAAGAGGGAGGAAATGTTATATGATTATAAGTGGGTCAAAGAAAAAAAAATAGAGCATCAACCCATAACAACGGTTTTCCACAGCAATGTCGTACCAGTTCCCACCTTCGTCGCCATTGAGGCACGATGAAGGAGAAGAAGAAGAAGGAAAAGCCAAAGACCCCTTCTCGCTCAAGCACCAAGAGTTTGCGACTAGAGTCGCACGGGACAAGTACCCAACCCCGACCCCATCATCGTCATTGTTTCGTTCGTCGTCGCCCGTAAGAGAGCCGACTTTAGACGGCGATGTCTTTAAAGTGACTTCCACAGAGAAACTGAAGCTGAAGCCAAAGCCAAAGCCATTCAACGTCTTGAATCCAAACAACGACGTTGTCAAGATCCCACTATCAAACACGCACAAGCATTTCACCGTGGGGAGGTCGTCGCGTAGCTGTGAGTATGCGCTAAACAAGAAGGACTCGCTCATCTCACGTATCCACTTGAAGGTGAGCTACAACACCCAGCAGGTTATCTTGACCTGCATTGGTGCAAACGGCGCCGGTATAATCATTCCTCGCGCGTGCTTTGTGTATGCCACCAACTCGCCCGACAACTTTATCGTCATGGAAAACACCAGCGGCAAGCCCTTGGACCGAGCCATGCTGGACAGCAAGTCCATCAGGTTGGACGCAAACCGTACCGAGTTTTTCATTCGCAAGGACGAGACCATCACCATGCCTAGGTTCAGCAACATTCTCTTGGAAGTCTCCGAGCTGGTCATATTGTTGAACCCTCAAAGTGGCGAACACGAAGATGAAGAAACGGACGAAGAAACGCCCGCCTTGATCAGCAATGCCACTCCCGTGAGCAAAGTGAACGAATTGATGCCCAACACCCCCGCCAAGCCCAAGCCAGGGGTGGCAGTGTACGAGCACGCCGAGGTTACACCCAGCAAGGAATTCAAGATTTTCCAGGATGCACAAACCGCCCACAAACGCTCGTTGTCGGAGTCGCCCGTGGTTGCATTGCTGGACAAGACCAATTTCAAAAGAGCCAAGTCCGAGGAGCCCCACGAAGTTACCAAAATGAGGATGGTGACGACGAGTGACCATGATAGGAAGAAAAAGAAGACGCTGGATGATAAGGATGATAACAAGCAGGAAGACAGGCATGAAGATACCCAGGACGCCATTATCGACCAGTTGGTTGCCGAGATCCCCAACATTGAGGAAATCAACAATATTTTGATCAACCATTTGGCATTCTCCAGATTGTCGTCCACGCCAGCGTCGTTTTTAAACACCATCAGCGTAATCACATCCAAGCTCACGTTGCCCCAAGTGAGGGCCGTTTTACACAGCATCAAGTGTATCGGGGTGATTTCTCGTCTGGGGAAGGATGCTGCTGGCAAGCCGTTGCAAGAAGAGTACTACTACATGCCCGAGAACGACGACGATGCCGACAGAACAAACCTCGTGGGCAATATCAAGGGCCACGGCGGGTTGAGATCTTGCAGAAGGACCCACAAGCAGTACTACTGGAAGAAGCCCGCGCCCATCAAGAAGTAGGGGACCTTTAGAATTGTGTATATTGGTTATAGAGGAGTTGGATAGAAACTCGACGACGTGTTGGGCCTGTATGGATTGCTTAATGGGTACGGATAGTCGTTTTTCTCTTCTTGGGTAAGCTCCTTTGGCGAGCTGATGGGCATCCTCACCTCCTCGTCCTGAAAGCGGTTTTTGATTGCGAGAATCACCCCGCCAATTGGTACCTGTAAGAGCCAAGCGCCGCAAAAAGCCAAGCCGACGTACAACTCAAACATGACTGAGCTACGGTACCACTCCATAAGCGTGTTGGCCTTTTCCAAAACTGCTTCGGGCTGGATGAATTTGATCTTGGAAATGGTTTCTTCAACGTCTTTGTTGAGGAAAGGTAGGTTAATCTCCAAATTGTCGTTGATCCAGGTCAATCCATTCTCCAATTTCTGCAATTTCCTGCCAATCGTGCAGTACACCACGGTGGTTATGGGTCCTCGAAGTGGCGTGCCGCCAAAGATCCCCACCAAAGTTGAGTTTAAATTGTCCATAAACCCCACGACGGTGGAGTTGATGGCAACTGACGCTTCACGGATATTCCCGAAAAGGTCGTCATTCAAATCCCGTTGGGTATTGTTTATGTAGGTGTTCATGGACCGAATATAGGTCTTTAGAATAGAATCGGTGTTTTCCAGTAACAAATCCATATTGTCATTCAACGAGCCTTGCGCTATGCGAATCAAGAGGAGCTGGAGCCCCGCTGATACCACCCCCATCAAGCCAAAAAACAAGACGTTCCTAGCAAACTCGGTCGTCACGTAGCCTAGCATCCAGACGGCGCGCTCGTTTAGTGACACCCCAAACCGCTTGGTAAGGGTAAACAAGAGAAAGCTGTCGTAGATGTTGTACTCGTTTCGAAACGTGGTTTTTTGGTTGATGCTTTTCTCGTCAAGGAACTGGTTGATCCGTCTCCATTTCCTCCATTCGAGGTACATCATCACCAAGATCGATGCTAGCATGGCCAACAGCAACCCGAGGAATAGGAACATGCTCGCCCTTTCTACCACCCTCGCCAAATCTCGCTGGACATTTCTCAATTTGTCCATGCTTTGCAAGCATGCCTCTTTCACGTTGATGGGCAGTATGGCGACAGCGGCGCCGTTGGGGTATTTATTCTCCTTCATGAGGTCTAGTCTTTTGACCACAGAGTCAAACGGCTTTGCAACCAATGTCTGGGTTCCGTTATCCAACTGGGACAATCCCCCAAGGCTGGTGTCTCTCACGCTGTTAATTTTGGCGAGCACATCGCCCGGTATCAAAATCTTGTTTTTCAAATCGCCAAGCGAGATGTTTATCTTGTCCTGGTACTGCTTGGGGTTGGGTGCGTTGCCGCTAAATATGTTTTTGAATGCGTTGAACCCGGTGACAATGTCATTTATCATCAGAGACAACCCTTGAAGGCCGTCTTCAATGTCGTTGGTTGCGGAAACAACTGTGGCATTTACGGCACGAATGATGGTTTCGCTGGTGTCGAGAGCGAGCTCGGTTGTTCCTCGTAGTGTGGCGTTCAACAAGCAGGTAATGGTGCCGAGAAATAGTTCAATGTAGAACAAAATCAA
>JAJMCF010001573.1:0-17146 GCA_030585045.1 Zhuliangozyma parablackwelliae | reverse complement strand
TCAAATAATAATCTTGAAAAAGGTAAACACACCACTGCTTGCCACCCCCCCGCTTGACAACACTTTGTGGTGTTGCCGCCCCCCCCCTTTATGTTCCGCCTCGGGACCCACTTTGGAAAACTATAAAAGGGGGTTGTCCCAGCACCTCCCTCTCCTTTCATTAACCAACCATTCATTCCTTTTACCATGCAAAAAATCGCTGTCTTTGCCTCCACCATCTCAATTGCCGTTGCTGTTATCATCACAGTCCCTGCTGTACCTGAGGCTACAGAAAACCTAGGCCCTGAAGTTGCCACTACTGTATTGGGGGAGGCCGCCACTACTGTGTTGGGAGAACCGGGCCCTAACACCGTCGTCACTACTATTGCCCCATCCTGGACAGATGTCGCCTCTACAGTTTCCGACGAAGTGGATGTCACTGTTACCGTGTCATGCTCCAAACCAGGCACCGCCTGCCCCTTGCACCATGCTTCTGCGCCTCCTCCTGTGCCTGTTTCTGTTTCTGCTTCCGCACCAGCTCCTGCACCAGCTCCTGCACCAATTCCGTTGATCAACAGCAACACCACCCTGGTTGTTCCTATCTTTGAGGGTGGCGCTGGTCGTCCACATGCGATGGTCGCCGCTGTCATGGCTGCTGCTGGTGCCGCAGCATTGTTGGTCTAGTTGTTGACCTTTTCTTTCTTAATACCAGGGCCGGCTTCTCACTCTTTTGTTTTCTTCTTCCTTCTAAGCGGCTTCATTCTTTATACTTCGCACCTTTTTTCTCGAATATACACATTCACGGTTCCACCTAAAAAACAAAAGGCTCCTTCTCAAACATGAAGTTGAACGATGAAAGTAGGGCTTTCCATTGGGGAGTTTATTCCATTGTGGCCCGTATACCTTATGGCAAAGTAACCAGCTATGGTATGTAATACAGCCCACACTCCTTCTGATGACCAATACTGACACGTCCGTCCAGGCCACGTCGCGTACTTGTTGGGCAGACCGCAGAACTCGAGACAGGTTGGCTCCGCTTTGAAGCATTGCACTGTGGTGGTACAGTTGCTCAACTCGGAGCTAGATCCGGAATCACCCGACTACATAGATATGGCTACACTCCCGTGGTGGCGAGTCTTGGGCAGTTCAGGAAAGATATCGCCGCGAGAAAACTCCAACGGCGAGTATATACAAGCCGACAGGCTCAGGGAGGAAAACGTGCCGGTGCTAGGGCAAAAGGTTGATCTCGACGAGTATGGATGGTTCCCCGACGATATTGAAATATAATACATCTTGTCTATATATATATGGGTTCTTTTTTTTTGTGGTCATACATCATTGTCCTTCTGTCAAACTTTCTTGGAGGCTCCTCCTCTGCTTGGTCTTCTTTTCGGACCCTTCTTCTTCCTATCGTCCGTTGTCCCCATCTCTCTTTGGACTCGCTTGGACTCTTCGTCCCACCATTTGGCAAACTCTTGCTCCTTTTGTATTTCCGCCAACGACTTTTGCTCGGTCTCTTGGAGTTTTTGGTGCTCCAACTTGAGCGATTCATGGATCATCACTTCTGCCAAAGTGGGCGTTGAGTAGATTTTGTGGAACGACAGGTCAAACGACGAGTCGGGGGTGAGTTGGGTATAGTTGGGCAGATATGATACTGCTGCTGCTGCTGCTGGTCTTGGCGCCGCCTCGTTTGTCTTTGCAATCGGGATAGGCGACGGTAGCTTTCTGGGCTTGTTTGCTGGAGCTTTCTTGCTGGTCTTGGCCGCCCCTAGCACCGGTAGATCCTCAAGCGACCCGTTGACAGGTGTACTTCCTGATGCCACGCTCGACCATGGGGCTGGCGTCGATGAGCTGGCGGACCGCGGCTTTGGCAATATCTCAGGCGCAGGATCACTCGCGCCTGCCGCTAGCCGCTTTCTCTCCTTCTGCGACAACTTAAACACGGGACCAATCTTGGCCCTTGGCGCCCTTTGTTTCAGATCACCGTGACTCGGCTGGGGATCTGCTGGTGGGGTGGCGGGCCGTGGCGGGTTTTGAGCAAACAACGGCTTGGGAGCTGGCTGCTGGGTGGCCCAATTAGAATGTTGGCTCAATCCTTGTCCAGGCGTTTCTCGTGAAGGTCTTGTGGTGGTGGTGGCGGTACTGCTGCCTCTGGTAACAACACTTGGTTGAATGTTTGCTTTCTCGTCTCCCAGTGGCGGCGGAGATGGACTAAATGCCGACCTCGACTTTGTCTTGGACTTTTTCTCCACTAGAGTAAACCCACTACTCTCACCCTCTTCAATCGCAAACGAGTCATCTGACCGTTCCTTGGGTATTGAGTTTCTAAACTCGCCAATGTCTGAGTTTATGGCCGAGCTTTTCCGAGGTTTTTTCTTCTTGCCCTCCCGAGTGGCGGTCTTGGTGGTGTCGTACTTGCTATCGATCAAAGGCTCAAAGGCAAGAAACCCCTTCCTGTCGCTCATAAAAGTCTCGTTAAACGCTTGGATGTCAGAGACAAACTGGTGCACGGCGGAGCTGTTGCCAAACCAGACGCTGTTGGCGGCTGGGCCCCGGCCCTCCCCAAAGTCAACCAGTCTGCAGTTGCTAAAGAACCTGATGCTCTCCTCCAACTTGTTCATGGTTTCCATGGGCAAATCCCTGAATGCGGCATCAAACATGAGCGCCTCCAAATTGTTGAAAATGTACCAGCAGCAGCTGGTAAACAACTTGTCGGCGGAAAGAAACTCGGCGTGCGCGAGCAACAACAAGACATTATCCAACGACACCAAGTCGCAAATGGCAAGCTCGCACAAGCTCTTCAATTGAAAGAGCAACAACTCGTCGCTAATCTCAATCAAATCGAGAATGTCGTTGATAAACTCGTCGCGTTGGTTGAATTTGTACGACAAGCAATTGAAAACGTCGTGGTTATTCACCCCATACAAGTGTCTCAAAACAACAGTCATTTGAAGCTGGGTCATGCCCGTAAAGTCCAACTCAGTGACGCATTCCCCATCACAGTCCCACCGCGACGAAAGCACCGTCTCGAAAAAGGCCGATCGCGCTCGCAAAATATACGAATGGGCACGCATGACTTTGCCATCCTGCATCTGCAACTCCACGTCTCCTTGACCAACAAGCGTTTCAAACGACCGGCTGAGCCGGGCTGGGTCATTGTACGACACTTTGAAAAGGCCGCATAGACTCTCGTACTCGTCAAAGACAATTTTCATATTGTCGGGGTACCGGTGCCGCGACCCATACGCGTGCCAGATATCGATTTTCCTGCCGGTGTACACGGTGTGGATAAGCAACAATATGGTAAGCAACTGGGTATCAGAAGACACGCGGAAATCGCCCCTTTCAGGAATGTAGTTGGCCTTGAAGTTCCTGCCAACAACGTGTTCATCCTCATCGTTCATTCTGATCAACTGTTGAAAAGTTTCCGACCGGCAGGCGAAAACCTCTCGATGGAATCCAATCTTGACCTCCGGGTGGTGCTCAAATACGAAAAAGGTATCATACAGCTTGCCATTATCGGTCTGGCTGTCGGCGGGGAACCTATACTGGAAATAGCCGTCGTCGGACTGGAAATTGGAATTGATATATGCCAACTCCTCCTTGTTGTACCCCTCAAACAGTTCTTCCGTTTTTGGTTGCTTATTGTGCTTGTGGTTGTACTTGTTTTCATACATTCTTTTCAACAAGTCTCCATTGTAGCTAGCGCCATTCTCGGCAAACACGTCGTCGTCGTCATCGTCGTCATCCAATGGGATAGGGTAGAAAAAGTTGCTCGTATACGCATTCTTCGTACTCTTCCCTGCCACCGTCATCAACTGGTCTTGTTTCCGGTAGAAATCAGTGTCGAGCGCGGGCGACAAGTACTCAATATCCTTGAAGAAATCGTTTTGTTGCAACCTGAGCGGGGGCAAGTCGATGTCGTCGCGGATAAACCCAAACGATAAGAATTTGGGGTCACAGGTGACCCGCACAACTTTGTTGACATTTTCAATCTTTTTAAACTTGTTCTTGGCAACCGGTATAGGTAATGTAGCTCCACTCATTGAGCTCTTGCGTTGGCTGCTTGACTGCACCGGTTTGATAAACACGGCCCCGCTTCTGGTGCATAGCACCACTGAGCCATCGGTGGATATATCGATATCGGTGGCCACCATCTCGTGGTCGTACGCCTTCCACACGGTACTATACCTGGTGCTCTTGATATCACCGACATTAACCACAAAACTCAACACCGACCCGTTGCTCAACAAAATCACATTACTGGTGGGTCCGCGAGTGACAATTTTGGTGATTATGGCGGCTTCGGTGATTCTATTGGGCTTGAAAATGTGAAAGTGTTTGGAGTCGGTGCCTCTTATGGGGATCTTGGGGAGCTTTAGGTGTTGGTAGTTGTGGTACACGTGTATGTCGTTCAAGGTAGTCACCACGCATGTGATCAATTCGCTGGTGCTGACGCACTTGATCTCATCGCGGAGGCCCACGCTTTTCGGAGCAGGTTGGACCTCGCCGCGCATCGACTGGTTGTGCAACTTCACCTCAATCTCGCCATGAACGCAGGCAATGCCCATTTGGCCCACATTCAACCCCCATGAAACAAGCTCGTTGCGCGTGTACGCCACTGAGTGCACCTTGGACACGGCGACCCCGAGCAATTGCCGTTTGTTCTTTCTCAAGTCGCCGCCCACAAGTACCGGCTCGGCAAGGAAATTGTCCAAATACTCCTTTGACAGTTTCGCTGACTTTTTGGACGCCGAGGTGCTATTCACGCCAAGCTGGCCAAAACTGTTTAGTCCCCAGGAAAAGACTTCGTTATCCAGGGTGAGCACAACCGAGTGGTTATTGGATATCGCCACATCTTTGATAGTCTGCCCTTTGTCTGAAAAGAAATCGACCCTCTTGAACCGAAAGCTGTTGTTGAGGTCGCCCATACCATGGCCGAGTCTTCCGCGTGACCCAATCCCACAGGAAAACACCTCGCCCTCTCGAGTGATAACCACCGCGTGGTTCTTGGAAAGGGCCACCTGCTTATACCTTGGCTTCTGCAATACCTCCTGCAAGCTGTTGCTGTCAATATGGCGCGTCTTGAACGTGTCGTGCGGGACCCGCGTCGGTATTGCTCGGTCGGTGGCATCCCCAACACCGAGCTGGTTGTTGCTGTTGCTGCCAAGAACATAAACCTCACTTCCGCCACGCTTCTCCAGCCAGTGGATGCGCGGGTTCCGCAACTGTGGCGGACGATTTTGGTCCTGTTGCTGCTGCTGATCCTTACCTTGTCCCCCAAACCGGTACTCCAACTTTGTTGTATTCTGCTCGTCAATGTAAAACGGCACCCAGTTCATGTCCTTGAAATCGTTGTCTAGCAACTGCAAGGGTGTGTTTCCAGCACGGTCCTTACACCGGAGCAATTCAATAAGAGGCGAGTTTGGAGCAAACAAGTTGTTGTTGTTGTTGTTGATGGTGATGGAACTGCCGTTGCTGCCGCTGCTGCCGCTGCTTCCACTGTTGCTATTCCCATGGCACGACTTCAAATACGCAAGCAAAATCTTGAGGCACGCCACTCGGTTGTGGAAAACAATATAGTGCATGACATTCCATCCGCTTTCAAAGTCAGTGAGCTGTAGCAAATGCCTAAACTCGGCGTTCTTGGCAAGATCCCTAAGCGAGTCATGATTGTTTGATAAAACGGCAATGTGGAGTAAAGTCCGTCCGAAAACATCCCTTTTCAACAAGTCTTCCTTGACTAGTTTGTTGAGTTTGAGCGTGGCATTTGTGTTGATCATATTTGGGGGGTATCTATATCATTTGCGTGGTCTTGTACGAATGGGGATGCTGGGATGGAGAATGGAACTGTTGATACAAAAAAAAAAGCAAGAAAAAAAAATTCACAGTCGCGTTGGTTATCAACGTGGCTAATCATCTCTATACGTGTTCCGTTTTTTTCCATTAGCTCTCCAACTTCAATGTCGACTCAATCTCTTCTGTAGGCATATCTAGAAAAGCGGTATCCAAAGCCTCGTTGGGAACCTCAAGCTGAAGAAGTGGGGCCTCCTCGAGTTGTATTTCTGAGTCGTTCATGTCCCCTTCCTGTTTTGACTCCACTTTCACCTCTTCCTCCACCTCCACCTCCACCGCAGGCTCAGGCTCAGGCTCATCCAAGAAAAACGAGTTGGCAATAATCTTCTTCTTGATACTGGTGATCTTGCCCGTGGGGGGCAACTTGGGTCTCACGTTCCTCTGCTTCTGTGGAAGTTCTTCGTCTTCAATAAGAGTAATATCATGAGGGAGATCCAAACTCTCGCCATTCTTTTTCCGGATCTTGAGGTAATGCTGCCGTGACCGTTCATTGAGCTTGCTGTAGAACGGTTTCAAAATCCCCACCTGTTTGTCCACATCCTCCGACGTGAGCTTTTTTGGTTCGTACTCCTGCAAGTCCTCATACTTGTTTCTCTTATTCACCGACCCCGTGTTGCTGTGGCTGTGCAAACGCGAATGGAGAAGGTATACTGGGATTGACGACGTCAACATGTTGAACTCCTTATCCAAACCCAACTCCCTAAAGCCAAAGAAATCGTCTCCCAAATCGTTGGAGAAATCGCCAGTGACAAACTGCTCACTATTGTCGTCAAAACTCTTTTCATTAATGTTTTGCAACCCGGGTCGCAACAACTCCTTTAAGAAATTGGCCAACTTGATTCGCAAGTCCTTGAGCTTGTCTTGCTGTTTGATGATCCGCTCCTGGATAAACGTGTGCAAATCGTCGGGCTTATCAACCCCATTCTCCAACAACGAGAGCAACAAGATCTCCCTCGGCTGCAACCGGTTGTGCGAGTTTGTTTCGGAGTGCATCTTTAAGCTCTTGATCATGTTGCCGAGGTACTTTTCCGCAACCTGGGTGAGGGTGTTTATGGCCACCGGCTCGGTGGTTTCAAACCCTGTTTGCATCGCCATTTTGCACACGTTGCGTCGCAACACGGCAAATTGCACCTCTTTGGTGCCCAAGTCGTGGTTGGGCAACTTGGACGCGCCATCAACGTCAACCTCCCTCAATATTTCCGTCTCGGGCTGCTTCATTTGCGTGTGGTGGACAAACTGCTGCGTTTGCATCTGCCGCACCAACGAGATCTTGAAACATGTCTTTCGGATCTCCTGGATCTCGCAGATATTTTCAAAGTAGATCCGATTCAACCCCGTTTCGGTGGACAAGACAAAATCAGACTTGATCCGCGATGCGTCGCCGTTGGCTTGCTGCAAGTACAAGTCAACAAGTTTGTTTTCGCGCTTTTCTTCGTCCTCCTTGTCAATGCCTCGGTACTTGAACCCGGGTATACCTCCAGTGATGTCATACTCGAGCAAGTATGGCTCGTCGTTTTCCAATAAATTGTTGGACTTGGAAATCACTTCGGTGTTTGTGAGGTATTGGTTGAAGTTGTTCATCTCGTTGGATTGACGCGTTATAGCCGGGGCATCAAGACGCAAGTGCGACTTTTCGTCAAACAAGTCGGCTCGCTGCGAGCAATAGTTTGCCCTCGACTTGAATGTGAGTGTCCTCCAGGCCTGCAACTCGGGATCGCACTCTTCTTCCTCGTCAATATTGTTGTTGGCATTCTCAGTCCCAGCCTCTTCTTCCTCTTCCTCCTCTTCTTCCTCTCCCTCTTCGTCCTCTTCGCCCTCCTCGCCCTCCTCCTCCTCCTCCTCCTCTTCTTCTTCTCTTCCTCCTTCTTCAGCCACCACCCCGTCTTCCTTTTTCTCCTCGGCGGCGTTTTCAACAGCACCATTTGCGCTTGCCAGCTCTGACCCTTCGTTATTGGCATCGACCGAAGCACTCACTTCCACTGGCGTTTCTGCTCGTGAAGGTATATCCAACACCTCTCGCTCCTCATCCTCTTTAACCTCGTCGTGTCTTCTCTTTCGTCCCTTTTTCATTGACTTCCCGCCAGCAGCGGGCTCTTCCTTCTTCTCTGTCTCGTCCTCCTCCTTTTCCACATCAGCGCGGCTTCGAATCACAATGTCGGGAATCGTTGGCACCAACTTCTGGGTCCTTTTCTGCATCGCGGCCGCGTGGGCGCGTATGAAATGCTTGGGGTCGGCGTTGTATGTCAAACAGTTTGACCAAATCAACATCAAGTCGTCGACAAACCCTTGCTTGGAGTGGTAGCTCAAATTCTTTAGTTTTTTCATCACCGTGTTCAAGTCCATGGGCTTTTTGATAATGAGACCATAATTGGGGGCGTCTCGCTTCGACACTTTGTTGAGGAAAAATGTCGAGTGCTCGGTATAGTTTCGCAACTCCGTCACCACCTTTTCACACGCCTCATACAACTCCTCCTGTCCTATCCTATCGTCGCTGGCCCATTTCCCGCGGTTTTTCCTCACATCCATAAAAAGCGACCGCAATTCATGGTCGTTCAAGGGGATTTCTTCTCTCTTTGACAGGATGGTGGACAACAAGTGCTGCAAGGACGTTGATGCCACGCCGAGGTTGATTTCCATGGTGGCTGCCGCCGTATTCTCTTGCTCCTGCTTGGCGTCCTTGCCCTCGAGCTGCAAATCGGACTTTTCGAGTTTCCTTCGCTTTGAGAGAGTCTCTCGATCGTATTCAAAGTTGTGGTATACCTTGTTGAACTCCTTGATGAGTTTGTCTTGGTCTTCCTTGCTTATTTCGGACTCGCCAACGGATGTCTTGGCATCTTCTTCGTCTTCTCCGTTAACGGTGGCGCCCTTTTCTGCCGCCTGTGCTTGTCCACTCACAAAGATGGATTTGGGGATCTCCAACACGAGCTGGTTATCTGAATTGTAATGTAGTAGACTTTCGGCCTCCTCTTTCTTCTTCTCTTCTTCTTGCTCCTCTATCTTCTCTTCCTTCTCTTCATCCTCCTCATCCTCATCCTCATCATCATCATCATAGTCGTCCTCCACCTCTCGCACGTTTGGCTTGTCGATCTTTTCCGCCACATTGTTGTCCTCGTTGTCAGACGCATCTTCAAGGGTATCAATCAACTCGTAGTCGTCAGGAACTTCCTCAACGGTTCTTTTTGTATTGTCCAACTCTTGGTTTATGTAGTAGTAGTCAATCGCCTTTTCCCAAAGTAGGTATCGGATATGTGAGGCCACCATCTTTGACATGGCTATACCCTGCTCGAAAGAAGTCTCTGGCGAGTCGTCGTTGGCTCCCTCAGGCTCCTTTGTCTCCTCCTTTGTCTTCTCCTTTGTCTTCTCCTCGCCATTGTTCTTTAGATCCTCCTCTTCTTCTTCGTCGCCAATTCGGTCAAGCACCGGCTTGGCAATCTTGTCTCTTTGGAATGTGATGTACGCATTGCCTTGCAAAAACTGGTCCCAGATCTCCAAATTGTCGAGATCTATAATATAGTCGATGATCTTGATCTGGGTATCATTCAAAAACACTTTAAAGAACCCCTTCTCATTCAACTTTTTCGCCAATTGGAATAGCCTCCTGGAATCATTGGTTTGGAATGTTGATAGTTTGTCCATGGTTGTAAAAAAAAAAAAAAAACTATGAAAGGAAAATTAAAACACTGGTAGAATAGATATTGTAGCTTTGGTGGGGTGTGGTATGGTTGGTTTCTAAGTAAGGTCTGGTACGTGTAATGGACCTGATTGTTTGATCGCCCCTATCGATGTGCTGTTTTTCGATTGATTAGCGGCGACGTGCTTGGATGGTGTGTGTAGCTAGTGGAGATTCTGTTTGGTGTTCAGGTTGACTTTTTCTTGATTGTTTTTTTTTTTTCTTCCCGTTGTTGACCACCACCAGGAGGGGGTCCCCCAAGCTGAATGGAGACAGAAGACCAAGAAGACTCTACTCATCTATCAGATTTATATTGCCAGATAGTTACATATATATATACTTGACGATGTATGAAAGGAACTCATGACGTGGAAGAAACCTTCACAAATGACGTTAGATTGGCTGGGGGAAGAACAAACTAGACAGCGTATTTCTTGGTCCATTCCTTTGCCGTAGCCTCATACTTCTTTCTGTCTTGCTTATAGATGTGAGCAATTTCTGGAACCAAAGGATCGTCGGGGTTGGCGTCGGTCAAAAGGGAACAGATACTCAACAACACCTTGGATATAGTCAATGCTGGCGACCACTGGTCTTTCAAGATATCCAAACAAATGTTACCATTGCTGTTGATGTTGGGGTGGTAGATCTTGGTGGTGAAAGCAATCTTGGGTGGCTTGAATGGGTAGTCCGTGGGGAAGTGGATAGAGAGGAAAAACACACCGCCGGCGTATGGAGAGTCTGGCGGACCCATGATGGACGCTTGCCAGTGGTATAAGTCGTCGCCTACTGGACCTGCTGAGCATGACGAGGGTGGATCTCTGTTGTGATGTGTTAGTATAATCGAAACCCGTGGGACAAGGAAAGAGGGCAAAGAAAGAAGAAGAAAAAAAAATCGTCGCCAACTTGAAGTTATGCGCCACTGAGCGCACAGCACAATAGGCAACGGGAGGGGACAGGCGCGCACAACCCAGTTGGCTGGGTATCGAGCAACGTCGTGTCTTGTCTCATAGATGGTGAAGGGAGTCGCGCGTGGCACCTTAAAGTGGTGCCAACCCGATGGATCCGCCCCAGCAAGACGTGTGTCTGCTGCTTAGAAATGGCCTTCGATCGTGTGTGCCGTTGTCGATGTGGGTGTTGGATGCCCTATGGATGTTTTTTTTTCTTTTCTTCTTTCTCCCTGTGTTTAATGGTGGTGCTGTTAACATACCTTCCTAAGTCAGATAACTCTTTGTTGATACGTTTTAAAGACATGGTGTTGTGTAAGGTGTGTGATGTGGTTGATTAGCAAAATGGGAAAGAAAAGAAGGAAGGAAAAAGTGAGAATGTGAAACTTGAGTTTTCGTTGAGAGAGAAAGAAAGAGAGAAGCAAAAGAAGACGACGGAAAAAAAAAAAAAAAAAAAAAAAAAATTTCTCTATACAAAAATGGCCCAAACCTGTAAAGTAGACAAATTACAGGTTACAACCAATATCGAATATGCTGGAAAGACATTTGCACGACATTGTCATCACACGACATTTAGTAATGCGAGTACCCAGAGGGTTGCGTGTTGAGTCAGGGCCAGAGAGAGATGCCTGGACATGTGGTGGCCGGTCTTCACTTGGCCCCCTTCTCCCCCCCACGGATGCAGATTCTCCCTGCCTAAGCGATTGCCCCTGAACTCCGCGTCGCCCCCTCCTCCCCCGTCTCCCGTCTCCCGTCTCCTTCCGGTCCCGTTCCCGACTATTGTGATAAGACCAGACAAACCCTTTTTCTGAAACGGCTTGTGTCGATGAAACGCATTCGAGTGACAATCTTGTAAATTATTTTGCGCTCGAAAGCCTTTTGGTTCAACAATGTGGGGGAGGCGCTCCGTCCAGCTTTTACTTTTTTCCTTTTGGGACCCGTCGTGTATTTAGGTGAGCACTATTTATTTTTCTTTTGGAGACAGGGGGACCCAGTCAAACTACCCTCTTCTCTTCAACCTGGGCCCCTAATGCTAGTCACATTCAATGCAGGCAAGAAGCAGCTGCCTGCCCTGAGAAATAACCCCCAGGGCGTGCCGACGTCTCCACTGCCACTCCCGCCGCCCAACACGGCTCAGGCAAAGGTCAACAAGCCCGGATCGGTGAAAATGATCCACAGCTCCAATGACTTTTACAAGTTTAAGGAGGTGGGCAGGTCGCGAAACGGCTGCATAACGTGCAAAATACGCAAGAAGAAGTGTGATGAGATCCGACCAACGTGCTCCGACTGCTCGAGGTTGAATAAAAACTGTGTTTACATTGACTACGACAGCATGACGCTGCGCGAGGTGAAGGAGTTGAAGAAGCAGGTGGAGGCGAAGGAAAGCAACAGCAAACTACGGCGAAGAAAGTCGAAACGGGACGAGCAGGATGGGAAGGATAGTGCGGCATCAGAGACAGTGTCGGCGCCAGCGCTGGCGCTGGCGCTGGCCCCAACACCAGCGCAGTTGCCAATGTCATTGCCAATGTCATTGCCGCGAACCGACTCGTTCACCGACCCCTTGAAAGTGTTTGGCTACTCAAATATTCGGTCGTCTCCACCCCCTCCGCACTCACCCACACTCCAGAGCCTTATGAATCCCGTGTTGGAGCGGGAGCTTCGTGGCTTTGACGACGGGGCAGAAACCGACTCTGGCTCTGGCTCTGGCTCGGGATCTGGCTCGGGATCTGGCTCTGGCTCTGGCTCTGGGTCTCGTGCCTTGACGGCACCAGCGTCGCCGTCAAACTTTCTCCAGTTGCTTCGCGAGGTGAGCGGCCAGTACCTCCAAGGCCACGGCCACGACCACGACGATAGCCACAAGATTGAGGAGATACACGGGGAACAAGACGCGCGGGACCTTATGGCGTCGCCCGACTTCAACGCCATGCTTGAATCGTTTGAGCACAACAACCCGGCATCGGACCTCATGGCCAATTTGAACATGTACCTCGCGCCCATCCCGCAATCACCCATCTACATCCCCGAACTATCGGACCCCGCGTGCTCATACCTCTACAACTACTATGCCGACGTGCTTTCGAGAAAGGTGTCGATTGCCCCGTCGTCGCAAAACGAGTCCAACTCGTACCAAAAGGTGTTTTTGCCCTTGGCGCACCGCGACAAGGGGGTGTTTTATGGCATTTTGGCGTGGGCCGGGTTTCATCTCGGGGGACACTGGGCGGAGGAGGGGACAAAGTATGCGGAAATGGCATTGAACCACATCTCCAACGCATTGGAGGACGGGACCACCCGGCGCAAAGACGACCGTCAAACGATACTAAACAAGCTCGCCACTTTGATGATCCTTTGTGGTGCCGAGATATGCAAGGGAGACGTCAAGAACTGGTCGATTTATCTCGAATGGGGGTGGAAGATATTGGCCAAGAACGGGGGGATATTGAATTTCAATGGCACCAAGGAGGAACACTGGTTGATTTCAAACTTTGCCTACCACGACTTGCTCGCAAGCTCTTCTATTGAACGGGGCACATATTTTCTGTCCGAAGAGTACGAGCTGATCTTTAGGGACGACGAAGGGTTTTCGCACGGTAGTTTGAACCCCCTCCTTGGCGTGTCGAAAAAGTTGTACCGGATCATTGGGGATATCTGCACCTTGTTGTACGAAAGCAAGAAGATGATGAACGTGTTCTACCATAGAGACAACAGCAGGGATACCAACAACAACAACAACAACTACAGCAGCAGCAGCAGCAGCCCCGCTGCGGTGACACCCGGCATTGATTACAACGATGAGGATGATGATGGGGCGTCAGATATCAGCGACCACGGCCGCGCCAGCCGGTTGTTAAGCTTTGTGATTGACAAAGTACGAGCGTTGGAACGGGAAATCGACTCGTCAAAGCCCGACCGCCGCGACTTGGACGGGTTGACTGACCAGGAGTTGGAGCTCCAGCTCACCCTTTTCGAGGCGTTTCAGCTCAGTTCAAAGTTATTCCTCTGGCAATCAATCATGAAGTGCAACCCATCGATGTTGGAGTCCCAGGTTTTGAACAACGACTTGATAAAGTGCTTGGACATACTAGTGGGCACTCCCGTGCAAGCCTCGCTTGTGTTTCCCATCTTTATATCGGGGATCCACTGTGTTGCGCAGCACGATCGAGACTTGATGCGCGTGCGCATCGACGAGTATATACGGCTGTACGGCATCGGCAACGTGAGCCGGGTCAAGTTTGTCATTGAACGCATATGGCACGACAACCCAAACGGCAACCAAGTGGTTGACTGGCACGGGTTGTTGAAGGAATTGGGCTGGGATATCAACTTTGCATAGTAGCCTCTTTTTTTGTGTATTTGTTATCGTTGCTACCATGTGATGTCATGTGACCTTTTCGTTTCCCGTTTTTTCCTCCTCTCTCTTCTCCCTCATCGCAAAATTTTCAAAATTTTCCTGTTGCCATAGAACCCATCAACCCCCCTAGTCTACACACACCATCCATCATGCCAGGTCTCGACTATCTCCTCTTTGAAGAAGCTACCGGGTATGGTATCTTTAAGGTCTTGATCCAACAAGACGACATTGCGTCCAGGTCCGCAGAAGTGCAAGAAGCCGCCAACGACTTGTCCAAGTTTTCCAAAATGGTGGAATTGGTTTCGTTTGCTCCCTTCAAGGGCGCCGCCCAGGCTTTGGAAAACGCCAACGACATCTCTGAAGGTTTAGTTTCTGAATATTTGAAATCGGTTTTGGAATTAAACTTGCCCAAGAGCTCGTCGAAAAAGAAGATCAATTTGGGTGTGAGTGATAAGAACTTGGGTCCATCCATCAAAGAAGTGTTTCCTTACGTTGACGTTTTCAGCAACGAGATTGCCCAAGACTTCTTGAGAGGTATCAGAGTCCACGGTGCCAAGTTGTTCAAGGACTTGCAAGAGGGTGACATTGAAAGAGCCCAGTTGGGTTTGGGCCACGCCTTTTCCAGAGCCAAGGTTAAGTTTTCGGTGCAAAAGAATGATAACCACATTATCCAGGCCATTGCGTTGTTGGACCAGTTGGATAAAGATATCAACACATTCTCCATGAGGGTTAAGGAATGGTATGGGTGGCACTTCCCGGAATTGGCCAAGATTGTTCCTGACAACTATGTCTTTGCAAAACTCGCTCTTTTCATCAAGGACAAGGCTTCCTTGGACGACGACTCGTTGCATGACGTGGCTGCCCTCTTTAACGACGACACCGGTGTCGCTCAGCGGGTTATTGACAATGCCAAGATCTCTATGGGCCAAGATATCTCCGAGTTGGACATGGTTAATGTTATGAACTTTGCCCAACGCGTGGTGAACTTGACCGAATACAGAGCCCAGCTTTTCAAGTACTTGACCGACAAGATGCACACTGTTGCCCCCAACTTGTCGACCTTGATTGGTGAAGTGATTGGTGCTAGGTTGATTTCGCATGCCGGTTCCTTGACCAACTTGTCGAAGCAGGCGGCTTCCACCGTCCAAATCCTCGGTGCCGAAAAGGCATTGTTTAGAGCCTTGAAGACCAAGGGCAACACGCCAAAGTACGGTTTGATCTACCACTCGTCGTTTATTGGTAGAGCCGGCGCTAAGAACAAGGGTAGAATCTCGAGATACTTGGCCAACAAGTGTTCTATTGCGTCGAGAATCGACAACTACTCCGACGAGCCAACCACGGCCTTTGGTGAAGTGTTGAAGAAGCAAGTTGAGGATAGATTGAACTTTTACGACACCGGTTCCAAGCCAATGAAGAACTCGGACGCCATCAAGGAAGCTTTGTCCTTGCAGGGTGCCGACATAATCGAGGTTGACGAGGTGGCTGTTGAGGAAAAGAAGGAAAAGAAGGAAAAGAAGGAGAAGAAGGAGAAGAAGGAAAAGAGCGACAAGAAGGAAAAGAGCGACAAGAAGGAAAAGAGCGACAAGAAGGAGAAGAAGGAGAAGAAGGAGAAGAAGGAAAAGAAGGAAAAGAAGAGAAAGGCCGATGACGACGAAGATGCCGACAAGTCGGAAAAGAAGAAGAAGAAGAAGTCAAAGAAGGACTAAGATGTGGTTTTATATATAACTTTGTAAAGTACAGTGTTGTGCAAGTAAAAAAAAACATGCATAGAAAGACTCAGTAGATTGGATGGCGGCTTGTGTGTTTATTTTCACTACTTCTCATCTACCACAGCTATAAAGAAACCAACCATGGTTGTTGCACCTCTCTCCCTCTCCCCACCCCACAACCCCACAACCCCACGCTTAGACGGCGGCAGTTTTCGCCTTGGCCTTGTCCCCCTTGCCCTTATCTCTCGACATCATACTGCCCACGAGCTTAAACGTGCGGGAAATCTCACTCGAGTGGCCGGCATGGTCAACCTTTTTCGACTCGGGAAAGTGATTTTCAACAAACTGCTCCAAGCTCTCGTTAAACGGACCCACCACGGGGTCGGCCTTGCTCGAAATTATGCCCTTGCCATCAGCGTCATACACTTTGCTCTGAAACCCCTCAGCGACGCTATTGACGGCGCCCCGGGTGGGCTCAACAATGTTTTTCGAGATGGGGTCCACAATGGTCTTGTTCACGGCACCTATGGTGGGCTCAACAATGTTTTTCGAAATGGGGTCCACAATGGTCTTGTTCACTGCGTCTCTAGTAGGCTCAACAATCTTCAGCTGCACCGTGTCAATGGTGTCAGTGACGGGCTTGGTGATGGGCGTGGTGATATCCTTAACCTCCACCGTTTGTAAACCGGGTAACCAGCGGTCAAGCTCGTCAAGGGCATTGTTGGCGTACCGGTCAGTGGTGGTGACAATGTACTTCATTGGCTGGTAACTCCTAATGAATCCAACCGAGGCGCTGCCCACCGACGAAACGGTTCCCGAAAGCGGAATCAACTTGAATGCATTCCGGGACGACGCAATCAAGGGGTAGGTCTTCAAGTGTTGGTGGGTAAGCAAAACGTTGGGGTCGGTGTTTGGCACTGGCTTTTGTGGTTGTGGTTGCTGTTGGTGTTGCTGCAACTGCGATGGACCCTCTTGTGGCTGTGCTTGTTCAAGCAGCAAAGATGCAGCCACTACAGGTGCCTCGTGGTTGGCAGCGGTGACGGTGACGGTAGCAGACGACGACGACATATTCAATACCGATCCAAGAATATCTAGCACTGAAAGAAAGCAAGTTAATAGAAGAAAAGAAGTGTATTCTGGAATAGACGCCATGAGGACAAGTACATATAGGCTGCGAAATCGCCTAACAAACAAAAAAAAAAAAAAAAGAATGTTGGTTGAGGTGACATAACAGGTAAACAATTTGGTAATGGCCAAGTCAATGTTCCGAAAGACCGAGGGGAAACAGTGAGGTATCGAGTAGGTAGTTGTCATGAAAGGGGTCGATGTGTACAATCGCGGCATATGCATCTACCTCGCTCCCCTCCAATTTAAACACCTCTCTGTTGAAATCGTTCTCCGTGATTTTGCTCCCCATGAGGACCTCCCCCTTTTCAGAAATCCTCAAATTGCTCACTGGTATTTGGACCTCTTTGCCGCGTAGGAGGAGATCTAGTTCCCGTGCATCAACGAGCTCGCGCAAGTTTCCACCATTGGCATCTCTTCCTCCTCCTCCTCCTCCTCCTCCTCCTCCTCCTCCTCCTCCGCCACCACTGTAGAACAACCGCTCATACACTGCGAGGTAGAGAATCTCCTCCAA
>JAJMCF010001572.1:0-63893 GCA_030585045.1 Zhuliangozyma parablackwelliae | reverse complement strand
CATCCTACCCAGTATTATTCCATGATGGTTTCTTTCAACGTTATTGTTTGCGGCGGTGGTTTGGGCGGCTTGGCAGCCGCCATTGGCTTGAAGAAAAAGGGCCACAGAGTCACAATCTTGGAGGCATCGACCCAGTTGAACGAGGTTGGCGCCGGTATCCAAATGCCACCAAACTCGGTCAAGATCCTTAAGGAATACGGTATCTTTGACCGGTTTGAGAAATATGTCACCAGACCCAAGAATATCATATTGAGGAGGTACGACACCGGCGTGGCCCTCTCCACCACGCCCTTGGACCCCGACATGACCCAGTCGTACGGCAACCCCTACCTCTTGATCCACCGGGCCGACTACCAGCGGTTGCTCTTTGAAGCCGCCTTGGAGTTGGACATTGAGTACAAAAACGGGTGCCGCGTCAAAGAGGTGGACGCCAAGACCGCCACCATCATTTTGGAGAGCGGCGAAAAGTACGTGGCCGACTTGATTGTGGGCGCCGATGGCATCCGGTCCAAGGTCAGAGACTCGTCGGTGGTGACCGAGGAGAAGGTGTTGCCGTTGCCCTCGTCCAACTGTGCCTTCAGAGCCACCGTGCCGCGCGACGTTATGCTTGCCGACCCGCAAATCGCCCACTTGATGACCGACGTCAACTCAAACTGCTGGATCGGCTACAGAAGACACGTTATGGCCTACCCCATCAGAAACGGCGAGATGTACAACATTGTCATGTCGCACCCGGGGCAGGCCTCCGTCGGCAAGTGGAACGAACCGGGCGATGTTGACGAGATGAGAAACCACTACAAAAACTTTGACCCTGTGGTCCGCCAGTTGTTGACCCACGTCACCTCGGTGTTGAAGTGGGTGTTGGCCGACTTGCCCAAGTTGCCACGATGGGTGTCGCCCTCCGGTAAGGTGGTGTTGATTGGCGATGCCGCCCACGCCATGTTGCCCTACTTGGCCCAGGGCGCCGCCCAGGCCATCGAGGACGGCGCCACCTTGGCCGAGGAGTTGGACAAGATCACCAACGTGGGTGAAATCGCGCAGGCCACCGCCAACTACCAAAAGAGAAGAAAGAGAAGGGCCGAAACCATCCAGGCGGGCGCCAGAAAGAATGGCGATATCTGGCACTTGCCCGACGGCGAGGAGCAAGAGGAAAGAGACGCGTTGATGCAGGCAAGAGACGGGCACAACCCGGACCAGTGGTCCGACAGAGACTTTCAGCAGTGGTTGTTTGGCTGGAACGCATTCACCGACGAATACGGCGCGGCAAAGTTGTAGCAAATATGAAGCACGACTAAAAAAGAAGAAACACATATACCCACCTTTCTAAAACTTTTTACATATTTCCTTCATGGCTTCTTTGTTATCCAACAAGGCCTGCGCGCAATATGCCATTGCATTCTTCTTGGACGTCAGAGTGGCGGTGGCGATGTCCAATCCCCGGATCTTTAAAGTCACACTTTGCTCGTTGCCCGCCATCCTCTGTTGCTATTTCTGCAACTGTTGTAGAAGTATTCTTTATTACTGTTGAAAAATAGGGTATTTATAGAGTTGGGTGCCGTTGAGAAGCTGCCATGCAATGGCTTCAGCTCGTGCGCCACCGGGTCAGCAAAAGGATGGGGCGTGGACAAGAAAAGCTCCCACCTACTTGGCAGCCAACAACTGGGTAAACTCTTGGATGTCAATCTCACCGTCATTGTTGGTGTCAGCCTCCTTGATCATTTGGTCAACGTCAGCATCGCTCAACTTTTCGCCAATAGACGTCAACACGTGTCTCAATTCAGCAGCACTGATCTTGCCGTCGCCGTTTCTGTCAAACACCTTGAACGCCTCGGCGATCTCTGCCTCAGAGTCGGTGTCCTTCATCTTTCTGGCCATCATGGTCAAGAATTCGGGAAAGTCAATTGACCCGTCCGAGTTTACGTCAACTTCGTTCACCATATCGGTCAACTCGCTCTCGCTGGGGTTCTGTCCCAAAGACCTCATAACCGTCCCCAACTCCTTGGTGGTGATCTTGCCATCAGAGTCCTTGTCGAATAACGAAAACGCTTCTTTGAATTCAGCAATCTGCTGTTCTGATAACTTTTCGGCCTAAAATGTGTTAGTAACCCACTGTGTTGACAATATATGACACGTTAGCAATGATAAACAAAGCAAAACAAAAGATTGCTGGGGGCTTGTAGCGCCCACCGTCAATTCTTTAATGATGTATGCTACTGTCACCAGCACCACCACCACCACCACTACTGCTGCGCCTTATCGAATGCTGGATCCCTGTCAAGACACACATACCATTGTCTTTGTGTGTGGTGAGGAGAGAAGGTGATAGAGGGAGAGACTTTACAGCACAACAAAACAGATCACTACTTTTTTTTTCTTCCTCACTGTTCGTAATTCCAAAAATAGATGCCGGGTAACTTACACATTGTGATTGCCAGATGGATCATGGAGTAGGCGGCTATACCGGCCAGCTGGCGCTGGCTCTGGCTCAGGCTCAGGGCGACTACCAGTCGTTTCTCCGCGACTTGGACGATGAGACGTTGTTGGAGTATATCAACAGCGTGTCGCAACATCTGCAGGTGCTGCCACTATTACCACCGCCGACTCCGACACAGCCACACGCTGCACACAAGCAGCCGTCGTTTCAAGAGATATCCACGCCAAAAAAGCTGTCCTCGTTTGTTGATCCCTTTGATGACGGTTTGAGCGAGGTGCTAGCGAATCATGAAGCAGGGGTAGAAAAGGTTGTTGTTGTTGTTGCCACCGCGTCTCAGCCCAGCCCCAAGGAGGATGTTGTTGGCAAACTACACGAGTTTGGAGACTATGCGACATATTTCCACTCCAAGCACCTCAAGCAGCAAAAGCAGGACGAGGCATATGTCAAGTGGGATAGGGAGAGACGCAAGCTACAGGGGCTCGGGTCCCCGTCACCGCCGATTTTCCAGGGCTGTGTGATTTTCGTCAATGGCCACACGAACCCATCGGTTAACGAGATACACCGGCTCGTCATCTTGCATGGCGGCAAGTTTATCGCGTACTTGAACAACAAGTCGGTGGCGACGCACATTGTATGTGACCGGCTAACCCCGCGCAAAAGCGTCGAGTTTAAAAATTGCCAGGTGGTCAAGGCGCAATGGATAGTTGATTGTGTGGATCAAAGGCAATTGCTCGACTGGCACGGGTATAGGTTGATCTCGGAAATTGCGTTTGACCAGCAAAGGTTGAATTTCGAAAAAGCCGGGGATGGATCTGATAGAGAGGAGCCCATCAACAATGAGGATAGCGAGGATGAGATATCTCAATTAATTCAAGACGAAGAGGATATACTTGAACAGCGGCAACAGATTGAGGGTGATGCCGGAGAGGAAGGGGGCGCAAACGATGATGATGAAGAGGATGATGCTCTCCCTTCTCTTGACACGCCTGTTCAGGGTAAGGGTGTTCATAAAGTCAACAACAAGTACGTGCTTGATGCCAGGAACCCCAACTTCCTACCAAACTATTTTGCCAACTCGAGATTGCACCATTTGAGCGTGTGGAAAGCAGATTTGCGGCTCAAGTTTTTGAGAATGATTGTCAAGGAACGCCTCCACAAACTGACACCTGAACTGTCTGCTGGGAATCAACGGGTGATTATGCACATTGACTTTGATTGCTTCTTTGCCACCGCGTCTTGCTTGGCCAGATCAGACTTGGACATCAACAAAACTCCCGTAGCCGTGTGCCACGGCGGGAAAACGTCTGATGTTGCCAGCTGCAATTATATCGCTCGCAGCTTTGGCGTCCGCAACGGCATGTGGTTGGGACGGGCCCAGAAGTTGTGTCCCGCCATTGTCTTGGTCGACTACGATTTTGAGGCGTACGAAAAGTACTCAGAGGAGTTTTACCGGTACTTGGTTTCTAGCAAGATGTTTGACGCCATCTTTCCAGTGTCGATTGACGAAGTGTTGGTGGATGCGTCGTCGTACTGCGGCGGAGATGCCAATAGGGTGCAGCAGTTGTCGCGCACGATTCGCGACAGTGTGTTGAGGCTAACAAAGTGCCCGGTTTCGGTTGGTGCTGCTTCCAACGTCTTGTTGGCGAAATTGGCACTACGAAAGGCAAAACCAAATGGGCAGTTGTACTTGCACAGCGGAGTTGACGAGTTCTTGAGCAACGTTTCGGTGAAAGACCTACCGGGGTTTGGACGCGGGATATTGGAAAAGCTCGAACCGTTGGGTGCAGGACTTCAAATCAAGGATATACTACCGTTGCCGCAATCGCAGTTGGTGCGGCTACTAGGTGAAAAAACCGGAACCAAGCTATACCAGTACGCCCGAGGCGTGGACGATACCAGTTTAGAAATAGACACGTCGAGCCCCGAAACGGTTCTTGGGAGAAAGTCGGTTTCGGTTGACGTCAACTTTGGGATCCGGTTTGACACGGTGGAGGAGTTGGACGACTTTTTGATGAGGCTTTCTAGAGAATTGTACTCGCGGTTGGTCAGCCTCGGCATTTGCGGGTCGGGGCTAACACTCCGGCTCGCCAAGCGAGCACCAGGGTCGCCGGTGAACCCGCCCAAGTTTCTCGGCATGGGCTTGTGTGAGTTTGTCAACAAGAGCTCAAGATTGGGCGTGCCCACCAATGACTGGGGTGTGATTGGAAATGAGGTCAAGGTGTTGTATCGAATGGTCAACATTCCGGTTAAGGAGTTGCGCGGAGTCAGCATAACCATGACCAAGTTGAAAGATGCTGAGAGCGTCAAGAGCAGTCGGCAGATGGTGCTACCGTTTGTTGGCGGGAACGTGACTGTCAATGTGCTTGACGAGTTGAAGCAGTTTGAGAAAACTGCCGCTAGCCCAATAAGGAGTCCTGTGCCAAGGAAGAAACTAAAGATTGATAGCAGGTTGATACGCGGCAATTTACACCTACAAAGGGGTGCCACTCCAGGTGCCGTGTCTGGTGCTGTTCCAGGTGCCGTGTCTGGTGCTGTTCCAGGTGCCGTGTCTGGTGCTGTTCCAGAGTTGGAGAGCATTGACTGGGAGGTTTTCCAGGCGTTGCCATACAGTATCCGGCGCGAGTTGGAGGGCGAGTTGCACCGGCGCGGCATGCTCCCAGAAATACCAAACCCCGACAGTGGGAGAGCGTTTTTGCAGCAATTGATCCCAACCCAGCCGGGCAACGCGCCAAAGTATGTGCGCATTGTCGAGTCTCCCCCGAGAAGGACAAGGGCCAAGAGCAAGTCGCCCAAAAAGCGGTCTCCGCTGCCGGGTCACAAGAGAAACGAAATAGTTATGGAGTACGAAGGGTCGCAGTCGTATGACTCATCTATCATGAATGAGTTGCCGTCGAGTGTGCGGGCGAGCGTGATGAAGGACATGGAGTACAAGCAAAAGATCAAGAGGTTTGATTTGGTACCGTTGCGCGAAAAAGTCCAGCGAAAGCACGAGGATGCGAAAGTGGGCGTGGACGTTGTCACTCTTGAATGGATCAGGAACCAGGAACACTTGGATGACACTGAGCCGTTGTTTTTGAACCAAACACTTGACGGCAAGGAAGTTGACGAGAAGCTACGAGACTGGGTTACTGCTTCGCTCGAGCAGCGGGGTCCGCATGAAGAAGACGTTGATTATTTTGCTGGGTACATAGAGCAGATGTTGCAGCGGAACCAGTTGGGTCGGTGTGCTCATATGGTCAAGACGATTAGGAACAAGTTGGAGGCACACAAAAGCGTTTTGAACGCGGCGATGGGTGACGAAGGCGAAGGCGAAGGCGGCGCAGAAGGTAATGACACCAACGACAGCAGGCTGTTTGTTTTGGATGGGTTAGACGACTGGCATCGCCAGTTGGCTGCCAAAGTGGAATCTCGCATCAACGATTATTGTGTAGAGAGAAACATCACCATTAAGTAGACGCGTGTGGGAAGAAGAAGAAGAAGAAAAAAAAAAGATTCCTGTTTTGGTGCCATGGTTTACTTGGTGTTGTCGGAGTCGCTCGACGAGGTTGCTAATCTCTTACCGTCGAACCAAGGGCGCCAATCCCTCGTTTCGTCATTGATCAGGGCATATGAGTTGGACAAGCTATGCCAAGTTGTTCCCCTCGGTTTGGTGACGCGTAAGGAATTGAGCTACCACGACGAAGCCTTTTTGCAACGCCTCCTCATGTCGAGGACAGGGGGGGAGGAGGAGGAGGAGCAGGAGGAGGAGGAGGGGGAGCAGGAGGAGGAGCAGAGGGAGGAAGAAGACGTCAAATTCGGTCTTAGTCACGATTGCTACCCCTTCCCACGCATGAACGAGTATGTCATCCAAACCGCGGCGTCCAGTCTATCGTTGGCCAAATGCATAGTCAAAGGCAAAGAGGGATCCAATCTTGGGATAAACTGGTACGGCGGGCGGCACCACTGCCACAAATCGCACGCCGCCGGGTTCTGCTACATCAACGATATCATCCTTGCCATTGGGGTGCTTCGGAAAAAGTACAAGCTGGTGTTTTACCTCGACTTGGACTTGCACCACGGTGATGGGGTTGAGGCGGGGTACGCCTTTAGCAAAAAAGTTGCCACCTGTTCCATCCACCGGTACGACACGGGGTTTTACCCGGGGACGGGGTCGCTCGAGAGTTCGACATTTGGGAAATTCAACATCCCCACCAAGCGAGGGTTGAGTGACTCCAGCATGGCGTGGATAATCAAGGAGGTGGTGGTGCCGTTGATAAAAGCGTGCAACACAGAAGCCATTGTCATCCAAGCGGGGTGTGATGGGTTGACTACGGACCGCCACAAGGAATGGAACATGAGCATCAAGGGGTTTGCACAAGCGGTGAGCACTGTTGTAGGGGCGTTTCAGGGTGTTCCCACCATGATTTTGGGCGGCGGGGGGTATAACCACACGGAAACGGCCAAGTGCTGGACATATATCACCTCGCGGGTGCTTGGCGGCGCAGAGATTGGCGGCGCAGAGATACCGGAACATTCGCACTTGGATGCTTACGAAAAAGACGGGTACCAGTTCTGGACAGACAGCAACGTGGCGCCGGGAAAGATGAAGGATGAAAACAGCGTGGTGTACCTTGAAGAGATAAAGTCGTATTTGTTGTCCCTATAAGCTTTGGTCTCTTCGTGTTGTCCCTATAAGCTTTGGTCTCTTCGTGTTGTCTCTATAGACTATTGGCGCTGGAAAATCGGCCGCAACACAGTGTTCCAGTTTTCTTCCCACCGCAACTCGCTCTCGGCCAACGCGCCTTGCTTGAGCGTCGCCATGAGTTTCTCGTCGGTGAATGCTTGCGTCAACAAAGAACAGATTTCATTGGGCAAGTCGTCGTCGTCGTTGCCGTCGTTGCCGCTGGTGATCAACCCATTGACTTTGTCCTTGACCAACTCGCCAATGGCGGGGAACCGGAGCGAAATCACCGGAACACCGCAGCCAAACATGTCGACAATCTTCATGGGCAAGTCAATGCCGCTTGACGAGGTGTGCAACGACACGCCGAGGTCGGCACTCGCGAGAATTAGCGGGTAGTCCTCCGCGGCGAGCCACGCCGACTTGACAACCACCTTTGACGGCGAAAACTCTAGCTCCTTGACCCGTTGCAAAAACTGCTGCTTGAGAGGACCCTTCCCGGTGACAATCAACAACACGGGAGGTAGCAACGTGTCGTTTGTAGTTTCGTACTGGCGCAACGCGTCCAACAAGATGCCGAAATCCTCATCGGGAGTAAACGAAGTCGAGCTCACCAAGATTTTGAATGCGGTGGTGTCAATTCCCTGGAACAATTCATGGCTGGTTCTGGTGAGTTTTTTATCGCTTTCGGCCACGGGGGCAAACTGCTCGCCCGGTCTGTCGTAAAGGGTGACAATCTTTGACTTTTTGAATCCAAATTCGATCACGAGGTATTTCTTCATCTTTTTGGTCACGGTGATGTTCAAGTCGGCGTGCTTGCCCAAATACTGTTCGTAGAAGCGCACAAGTCTCACCAATGGGTGTTTGGTGTTGTTGAACCGTAAGTTGAGTATCGTGTAGTTTAGGTTGTGCCAGTCGATAATCAAGCGGGTATTGCGGCTAAACACGGATCTGAACAAGAGAATAATTGCCAAAAGCGGCACGGACGGGGGGTTCTGGATCATAATGTAGGCGGTTCCCCTAAGCAGCATCAAGACTTGAAACAATTGGGCTATTTGCAAGACAACTTTCTTGAAGGCAAAGAGTACAAACGGCAACGACCCGTGGTTCTTGATCACTCTGATGGGTGCGATTTCAATATTGGCGTCATCAATGACGGCAAACGGCGGTTCTGTTTCCAAGTACCCGCACAAGGTGACATCGTAGTCAAGTTTGGCAAAGGACAATGCGTGGTAGCACATTCTCGGCGAGTGGCCAAGGTCTCCAAGGACAAAGATGGCTATGGACTGGCGGTCGCCGCTGTGTCGTGGCGGCGTGGTGAGCCACGGCAAGATTGTGTAGGCAATTATGGGTAGACACAAGTATATGGCTATTAGCCAGTATAGCCACGGCCCGGAGTACTTCCATATATGGTCGAATCCCTGGTACTTGATGTATTGATCCATGGAGTAGGTGAAGCAAAAATGAAATGAAGTACAAGAAAAATCAGAAAGTGTAAAAGAAGAACACGAAAGAAAAAAAAGGGGGAGAGAGAGCACCCTTTCACAGATACACACACACACACACGTGCAACCCGATTCATGTCTGTCAACTATAGTGCCCTTCCACATGCAGTGGATGTCCCGGTATCAGATATCGATGATGCGGAGGATAATATAATCTTTTCTGAACAGACCCAGGATGCTCATCCACCTCGCAGCTCCAATACGTTCTTGGACTCATTTGACTATGAAGTAGATCGGGAGCCGCAAAGTGTGGTTGATAAGATTAAGCGGTTTTTCGAAAGAGCGCCTGCGCGCGGTGGTGGCAGTGGTGGGTACGAAATGGCGCTGCTGCAGCTGGGAGATGCGCCTGGACGGGATGGCGAGTGTGACATGTCGCTGCTGCAGCTTACTCCCTCGGAAGAGGAGGAAGGCGATGGAGGAGAGGACGAGCCGCCCATAAACATTCGAGACCGAAGACTACTACTTCTTGAGAAAAAGGTCAAGCACCGGACAATCGTCGGGGCAGCGGTGTTGTTGAGTGTTGCAATCATTACGTTGGTTTTGTTTTTGAGGAAAAGCACCGGCATTGATGTTGAATCGACGGAGCCCGAGCGCAAGCTACTATCCAACTCCACGCACGATTTCCACCAAACCACCATTGTGGTGTCCCTTGACGGTTTCCACCCGCACTATATCAACCCGCTTGACACCCCCACGTTGCATAACCTCTTGGTGAACCAGTATGGGGCGCCATACATGGTTCCGAGCTTTCCGTCACTGACGTTTCCCAACCACTGGACCTTGGTCACGGGGCTCTACCCCTCGGAGCACGGCATTGTTGGCAATACGTTTTTCGACCCCCAGTTGGGCAAGCAGTTTATCAATACCAATCCCAAGGTGGGCGGTCTCGACCCTGATTTCTGGCGTGGCGGCGAGCCCATTTGGCGCACGGCCGAGCGGCAGGGGGTGAATGTGGCGGTACACATGTGGCCCGGGTCAGAAGTGCCGCACATTGGTCCGTTGCGGGATGCCGATAAGTACAATGGGCTGGAAGCATTGTCAAACAAGGTTTATCGGGTAATGTCGTGGCTCGACCGCGAGATTGACGACCGGCCCGAGTTGATCTTGACCTATGTGCCCACCATTGATCTGTTTGGCCACAAGTACGGGATCCTGGGCCAGGAGTTGACTGGGGCATTGACGTATGTGGACGATTTCATTGATTTGATGCAGGCGGAAATCACAAAGAGACACTTGGACGACATTGTCAACTTGATTATTGTGAGTGACCACGGCATGGCGCCCACGTCAAACGATAGGCTCCTCTACCTCGACGACTTGGTGGACTTGAGCAAGATTGAGCACATTGACGGGTGGCCCTTGTTTGGGTTGCGGCCAAGGGGCTCGGTGGACGAGTTGCACCGTGAACTTTTGGCAAGCTTTGGTAAATTGGATGCGAAAGTGGCCAGCAACTACCATATTTACAGGGTGGAGGACTTCCCGCCCGAGTGGCAGTTTGGCGGTGCTCTTGCTGACCACAAGTACAACTACCGGCTTGCGCCGCTCTGGATCGTCCCCGATGTCGGCTACTCCGTCACCACGCATCAGCAAATGGCGGACTATGGGTCCGAGTACAAGCCCAAGGGGGTGCACGGTTACAACAACACCCACTTGCTCATGCGGGCGATTTTCCTCGGCAGCGGGCCTTATTTCCAGGACAAGGCCAAGAAGGTGAAACCGTTTGCCAACACGGAGGTGTATAACTTGATTTGCGACACGGTGGGCGTGGTGCCCGCGGCCAATAATGGCAGCTTGCCAGCGGCTATTTGGTCGCAGGAACTACCCTCCGACTGGTCGGACGAGTTGGTTTTCCCTGACTTGTCGTTTGAGGTGGAGCACATTGTGAGAAAGAATGCCACTTATGATTTGCTTTGGCGGCAGGGTGGGGGGAAGCCGCAGTTGGTTGACACCAACCCTTCGCCGTTTGCGTCGATGAAGACCAAGGAGTCGGCCATCACGCTGCTGAAAATTGCCCCCTTGCCCGAGCCGAGCGACTTTGAAGTGTCGGTAACCTCTCTGGCAGGAACGACAACAACTCTGTCCACCACCCATGAGAAGGCAACTCTGTCCACCACCCATGGGAAGGCAACTCTGTCCACCACCCATGGGACAACAACTCTGTCCACAACGAGCCAAACTTTGTCGTCAACCACCGAGGCGCATAGTGGCTATGGACATGCTGTTGACAACATTGTTGAAGGCATTGAAGATGGCATCGAAGCGGCAGCAGATGCGGTAAAGAGCTTTTTCGACAAGATATTTGGTGGAGATGATTGAGTATTTGAGTTTTTTTTGGTGGAGGTGATTGGGTATATGAGTTTTTTGGTGGAGGTGATTGAGTATATGAGTTTTTTTGGTGGAGATGATTGAGTATATAAATATTTATTATTCCTTTTCTAACCAAAAGTAAACCCCAGGTTGGACCCCAACTGGTTGGTCGGCGAATCAATCACAAACGGCGAGTTTGTATTCCTTGTGGGTGTTTCCGGCACCGCGGTTGCAGTCACCGACTCTAGTGATTGTTGGCGCGGGCTCAGCAACGATGCTGTGTCCGTTGAGTCCTGGCACAACTTGACAATCTCATCCTTTGACAAGGCGAGAAACGACAGGGATCGGGTAATCACGGACCATTTCTGCTTGACCAAGTCGAGCACGCGGATGATAAACATGCTCTCGTTGGAGAACGCGAGGTCCTTCCATAGCCGCAACAAGACGGAGATTTGGCCCTCGCTGTCGACAAACGCCACCTCAAACTGGGCAAACATCTTGAATAGTCTCAGTAACGTGAGGGTCTTGAGCTCGGGTAGCTCGTACAAGTTGGCGAGGGTGAGCAACCCTGAGTAGTCGACAATGGTGAAACCCAGCTCGATAAACTCGGCGTCAAAGTCGATGGACCCCACGTACAAGTAGTAGACCAACCCCTTGATCCACTGGACCGGCTCCGGGATGAGCACCTTGTTCTCAATGGTTTCGTTCATGCCCACCGAGAGCATGCGGGCAAAGTGGGGCCACCGCGCGAGCAAGATTGCCTTGTGCACCGGGATCGACTTGAAGCAGGTGTTGCTGGTTGTGTTTTGGTTATTGTCGCTTTCGTACGTGTACTTGTCGCTTTCCTCGGCAAGGGCAATGATTTCAAAGTCGGTAAACTGGTGCAGCAAAAGGAGTTTCTTGTAGTCGTTGGTCAAGGTGTCAACCTGCTTGGGCGAGCAGACCCCAAACTCGTGGAGGTTGATTTCCAACACGTTTGACAATTTGTTTGCCCGCATGCGGTCGTCGTCGTCGTCGAGGTGCTCGTCGTCGGTTGACAGGTTGTCTCTGTCCACGCCATCGCCCTCATTCACTTCTTCCTCTTCCATGGCGTCATTTGCGCCGTCCAAGAATAACCCAAATGTGTTTCTCGTCCTTGGTGCTGTAGTTGCTGTTGCTGCTGCTGCTGGTGGTCTCGGCGGCGCAGTTGCCGGAGCCGACACCGATGCCGGCTCGTCGCCTCCCAACAAGTAGAGCTTCCCCTCGGTGGCAAACAGCAACCGCCACGAATAGTCCGACAAGTTCCTTTTGCACCGGTGGGAAAAGTATTGTCGCAAGTCATTATTGCTAAGGAGCCGCAGCGACTCAAACTCGCCCAAGTCAAAGTACGACACGCCAATGCCCGTGTCGGCGTGGCTCCAAATGGGCAATTCCACCACGACGCTAATGGCGGGGTCCACGGCCGAGTTCAAAAACGCCGTGTCAAAGAGGGCGGTGGAGAAGGGGCTCCGCGTCTCCTCCACGCCAAGCGCCACCGAGATCTCCCCCGTGGTTCTGGTCTTTAACGAGTAATAAGTGATGGTCTTGGCCCGGTTCATGTCCTTGCCCAACCCGCCAAAGAGAAAGATGCGGTCGCGGTAAATCATCATGGTGTGGTCGTACCGGTACACAAAGGGCGTGGGGTCCAGCCACGTGCCCAGGGTCAAGTCGTAGCAGTACAAGTCGTTCAATGGGGTCGATTTGGAGAGACCGCCGCTGATGTAGAGTTTGGACCCGTCCTCGGAGAGGCAGCACGCGTGGCGGGAGCGGGAGCAGGGGGCTCTCTCAAGGGCAAAGTCCGGCGGGCCGATCCATTTTCGGTCAAAGATGTTGTAGATCATCATCAAGTTGTCTTTTCTGAACTCGCCATTGCGGAAGGTAGTGCTGGTGGTGGTGCTGGTGGTGGTGGTGGTACTGCCGTTGTTGTTGCTGCCGTTGTTGTTGTTGTTGCTGCTGCTGCTGTTGTTGAAGGTGTTGTTGACTGTTGAAGGCACGTCGTCGTCAAACGGTAGCCCGCCAAACACGAGGATGTTGCCGTTGCCAATGTATGCCGCCAGGTGTCCCTCTCTATATAGCCCATCCACCTTGCTGTCTGTTTCCCACGACATTGTTTCAACATCAAGGATGTACACGTTGCTATCCAAGGCGTCGTTTTCGTCAAACCCGCCATACAAAAACACGTACTTGGTGCCGGCACAGGGTACGACGGTGGACTTGGTGTTGTGGTAGGGGACGACCCCGTGGGCTTTACAGATGCGCATCATGGATGATGACGATGGTATTGAGCGTGGGACTGGCTGTTGATAAACCATTGAGCCTGGTGGGTGTGTGTGTATCTGTTTTTCTGCTTCAGTTTATCTCCGATGAGGGTGGCACATGTATACACATGGTAGCGGTGGACCGGCCCAAAGAATAAGTATTAAGAATAAGAATAAATCCCATAGCCGACTTGGTCGGAGCAGTATTCGTTCTGAATCACAAGATATTGTTGGATTATATAGTATATTAGTACAATTAACGAATGGTGAGAAGATATCATATCATATATAATAATAATAATAATAATAATTATAATAAAGAATATATAACTAATCCGCATACTTTGTATGCGGGAACATAAATAGTATATATGATGAATACTTATTATAGAATATATATTGTTTATAAAGTTTATATTGATTGTTATTTGATTTTATATCTTATTGATGTTGCATTTCATGATACTTATTATGTAGTATAATATAATTAATATCAATCAATATATATTCTATAATAAGTATAGAACTCAATACAAGAAACTATAGGTGTAACTAATGGATTACCAGGTATATAATTATCTGCCTCGGTCTAGCCTGCGGCTATAATATGAAAAGCAACAAACTTGTATTTCCTAGAACTATTTACCAATAAAGCAAGCAATAAAGAACTGAATTATCTCTCCTTCTTCCCCCCCTCTCTAAAAGACGTCACCTTGGTCAAACATGGCGTCTGCAACCTTGATGAAACCGGCAATGTTGGCACCCTTCAACAACGATGGCAAGCCGGCGGCATTCTTTTCAGTCGAGTACTTGATGGCAGTGTTATAACAGTTGTCAAAACAAGTGTACATAATGTCCTTCAACTTTTCGTCAACCTGCTCCGAGGTCCATTGGACTCTTTGCGAGTTTTGCGCCATTTCCAACCCGGAAACAGCCACACCACCACAGTTGGCAGCCTTACCGGGGGCATACCACACGCCGTTGGATCTGTTGGCCTCAAAGACGTCAATGGCCTCCTTGGTGGAGCCCATGTTGGAACCCTCAGCGATAAACTTGCACCCAGCGTCAACCAAGGCCTTGGCCTCGTCGCCGCTAACTTCGTTTTGGGTGGCAGAGGGCAAGGCAACGTCAACTTGGCCCACCTTGGCCCATGGACGCACGCCGGCAAGGTACTCAACCGAGTTGGTACCAGAAAAGGCCGAGACATTTTCGGAAACAATCTCTTGCAACGACTTGAACTTAATCTTGGCGTCGGCAATGGCGGCAATCTGGTCAGTGGTGATGCCATTCTTGGAGACAATGGTGCCCTTGGAGTCCGAGAGCGAAACCACGGTGCCGCCCAACTCGATAACCTTTAATGCGGCATACTGGGCCACATTCCCTGACCCGGAAATGGCCACGCGCTTGCCCTTGAATGTCTCCTTGCCATTGGTGGCCTTTTCAATCATCTTTTCGACATAATAGACGCAGCCAAACCCAGTGGCTTCGGGTCTAATCAAGGAGCCGCCCCAGGACAAGCCCTTGCCGGTCAAGACACCGGCCCAGTTGTTTCTCATGTGCTTGTAGGCGCCAAACAAAAAGCCCACTTCTCTGGCGCCGACACCAATGTCGCCGGCGGGGACATCAGTGTCGGGCCCAATGTGTCTAGCCAACTGTCTCATAAACGAGACGCAAAAGCGTCTAATTTCCGAGTCGGATCTGCCCTTGGGGTTAAAGTCGGAACCACCCTTGCCACCGCCCATGGACAAGCCAGTCAAGGCATTCTTGAAAATCTGTTCAAAGCCGAGAAACTTCAAGATGGACAAGTTGACCGAGGGGTGGAAACGCAAGCCGCCCTTGTAGGGGCCCAAGGCCGAGTTGAACTGGACTCTGTAGCCATTATTGACTTCAATCTCGCCCTGGTCGTTTTCCCAAGCCACTCTAAACTGAATGATTCTCTCGGGGACGGAGGCGACGGGGATAACCTTTTTGTACTTTGGTTCCTCGGTGAACAAGGTAGAGTCTTGGATGGCCGAGACCAATTCGTCGTAAGCCTGTTGGAATTCTGGTTCGTGGGGTAAGACCATTGTGTGGATGTGTATGTGGATATGGAAGTGGAAGAGAAAGAGTTTTGGAAACTTGATGGGGAGGACGAACCCTATTTATATATGCTGCCCATGTGGAAATGATTCCCTTGTTTCTTTTCCGAAACAGAAATTAGCATCCTCCACCTGCCAGTTGGGTATAGGGGGACAAGGTTGTATTAGTTGTTGTAGTAGATCTGCTGATAAGACTCTAAGCGCCAGCCAATCAAATTGCGCAGATCATTTCTTTTTTGTGTGTGATACTGCATGAAAACCTGTCGCCCCGCCGGAAAAGGGGAGCGACACCGGCGACCGCAAAGGAGCGACCACGCACAACCAAAGACGAGCGACCCAAACCACTGAAACCGAAAGTGAGAGACTGCCTCTTCTTTCACATGGTGGGTCAAGCTTGGCCCTTCTCTGAAACAGGTCACGCCATCATTCATTGTGGTGTTGGTCTTGGTGCCAATTTAATCACACTGCCACCTCTTTCTTTGGTTTCTCTTTTTTTTTTTTTCCTTTGGTTTCTTTTTTTTCTTTTATTATCAGCATCGAATCAAATGACTCAATTGCCCAAGGCGATTTTCTTTTTATTTTGGCCTGGCCCTTTTCCGCTTTGTTTTCTTTACCTTCCCTGCTATACTCCTGCTTGTCCCCAATCGTCCCATTCGCCTCTTTTCGGAAGAAGCCGGTCTCACACATCCGGGTCTCTACTACTGTTCTACTTTTCTTGTTTGTGCCCGTTTGGCAGTGCATAAACAATCTTCCACCTCTCTCCAGCCCATTGGCTAGTGATAAACGTATTCGTCTATGCAGTAGGCCCCGGCCCCGCTATAACTTGAAGCTGGGGGGGGGGGGGGGTACTGTTTGATCTTATTGATTGCTCAACAGAATTATTTCTCGGTTTTTACACCAAATTGAACGAATATTACCTCTGCTACCCAATAAGCTCAACACATGTGCACACCAGATGTTTCCACTCCCAGACTATGACAACCACTGTATCCCCTCTCCGGTGTCCCCCAAGTGGACTCTCCCACTGATCTTTAGACATGTCACGTGATCATCTCGGATAATACCGAAACGCTGCTACCATCTGCCGCCATGCTACCATCTGCCGCCATGCCGCCATGCCGCCATATATATATACACACACAACCACACACACACAACCACCATTATATGTATAGCTAGTAGAGGCGGCAATTGGGAACCATACTATACTCCATCGAGTTTGCCAACTCACAAACTCACCTCACCTCCCTCCCCCCCACCCCACGCTTCTCTTCCTACAGCTGCTCAATTCCCCGATCTGAATTTTAACGACGGCGTGTGGCGCTGGCGAAAAAATGAGGTAACTAAAGGTTGCTGTCTCAGCTGTCTAGAGATCCTTTACCCCCCCTCTTTTACAACCGATCAATCAAACCAGCAACACCCGCCCCGATCAATCAAACCAGCAACACCCAAACATGTTTGAGTCTCTAGTTGCCAACCTATTGAATCGCGTCTTGGGGGCGTACTTGGAAAACTTTGACCCCAACCAACTAAACATTGGCATCTGGAGCGGCGACGTCAAGTTGAAAAACTTGCGGTTGAAGAAGGAGAGCTTGGACCAGTTCAAGTTGCCAATTGACGTCAAGTTTGGCCATCTTGGCGAGTTGACATTGCAAATCCCCTGGTCCAACCTCAAATCCAAACCGGTGAGAATAATTGTGCAAGACTTGTTTATCGTGGCGTCCCCCATTGTGCTCCAGGATTTCAATTTGGAGGAGGACGAGCAAAGGACACAAGCATTGAAGCAGGAACGGCTCCAGCAATCAGAGTCTATTCTACAAGCACAACAGCAGGAATTGGGCCAGGAGCTATCGAATGAAACATTTACCGAATCGTTGGTTACAAAGATTGTCGATAATTTACAAGTCACCATCAAAAACATCCACGTGCGGTACGAAGACGACTCGGTGTTGACCGAGTCTCCCTATGCGATTGGCTTTTCATTGGAGGAACTTTCTGCTGTGTCCACCGATGAGGACTGGACGGCTTCCTTTATCGCCATCACCCAAGCATTCACTAGAAAATTGCTCACACTAAGAAACTTGTCGCTATACATGAACACAGACTCGCCGACACTCTACTCCGAAATGGGCCCCGAGGATTTACTTTTAGCATTTAGACAAGCGGCTGGCGACTTGGAGTACCTCCTCAAACCCGTGTCTGGCCACGGCAAGTTGACCGTCCACAAGTTGGGAACCACCGACAAGGTGCCCCACATTGTCTCGGACTTGTTCTTTGAGGAGTTTGGCGTGGAGTTGAATTCCCAGCAGTACCAGGATATACTCTGGACTGCCTCCAAGTTTCACTGGTATATGAAAACAAACAAGTTTCGCAAGTTCCGGCCCCAATTGCCCCCCAGCGAGGCTCCTCGGGAGTGGTTCAAGTACGCGGCCGAGTCGGTGTTGAACGAGATACACGAGCGCAACTACAAGTGGAGCTGGGCCCACTTTGCCAAGCGCCGCGACCAACGAAAGGCATACATTGTGCGGTGGAAGCAAAAGCTTTTGGGGAAAATCACCCCGGAGGAGCAAACCGAGCTTGAAAGTTTGGAGCGGAATCTCCCATACGAGGATATCAAACTATATAGGTCGTTGACCCGCAACGAGCTACGCAAGGAAAAGCGCCACAATGTTGCTCTTTTCCATCCCGACACCAAAAACGACGTCACCGCTGGGGACAGCAGTAGTAGTGGCGGTGGTGGTGGTGGTGCCTCTGCTGGTGGTGGTGCCTCTGCTGGAGGAGGATGGTTTTCGGGATGGTGGGGAGGTGCAGGTGCTGGCGCAGCCAAGAATGAAGCACAAGATGAAAACGGCAACGACAAGGAACCTATCCAATCAGAAAAAGAGTTGGACTTGTCGCTCACGGACGAGCAACGGAAAGCGCTCTACGAAACAATTGACTATGACGAGAATCAAGGGTCGATAGATGTGCCTCGCGACAGAATCAAGTTGCAAGTATCAGCGCTCTTGAACAAGGGCGGGTTGACAATCAAAAAGGACGACCGGTCCGATTTGGCCGAGATTGTGTTTGAAGGGTGCCAGGCCCAGCTCTACCAAAGACCCGACTCGTTCCTTTCCGCGTTCCAAATGCAGCAGTTTCGCGTGGAGGATGGCACGGGAACAACTCTTTACAAACACGTGGTGAGCGTCAAACAAATGGGCGAGGCCAAGCCACACACCAATGACCCATTCTTTCAAATCTCGTTTGAACAAAACCCACTCGACAACTCGGCCGATTCGGTTTTGTTGGCCAAGCTAAAGTCAATGACCATCTACTATAACCCCAAATTCATTGAGGAAATCATTCGGTTTTTCACCCCGCCAAAGATCCACCTCGACACGGTGGGCGCCATCATGAACGCCGCAGAAGCTACGGTTGAGGGGCTCACCTCGCAAACCAGAATGGGGTTGGAGTACGCCTTGGAGGAGCACAAAACAATCAGCGTCAAGTTGGACCTACAAGCCCCATTGTTGATCATGCCGCTTGACCCATCGAGCTTCAAGTCCCCCGTTGCCATCCTCGATGCTGGCCACATAAGCGTGGTTAGCGACTTGGTGGAAAAGGGCAGGATACAGGAGTACAAAGACAAGCAGAGTTACACGGCCGAGGATTGGAAAAACTTGAAAGAGTTGATGTACGACCAGTTCCATCTCAACCTCCAAGATGCCCAGTTTTTGGTGGGCCACAATATCAAGTCGACGATGGAGCAGTTGTACGCCAAGGATAGGAACAGACCGGCACTCATGTTGGACAACTTTAGCTTGCATTTGCTAGTGGGCATTTCCATATTGCCCGATGCCAAAAACTTGGCCCGGATCAAGGTGGGCGGGAAAGTCCCCAAAATCAACTTGGCAATCAACGACTTTCAGTACAAGACCATTATGCAAATTATCGACGTGGCCATCCCTGAAACCGAGTTTGAGGACCTTGGCGATTCAAGCGTATTTAGCGCGTTTGGCGGGAACGACCAATCAAAGGGCGTGGATGTTGAGGAAGAGGAGGAGCACCAAAACCAAAACCAGAACCAAAACCAAAAACAGAACCAAAACTCCCTTGCAACGCGGAACAAAAAAGAGGTTGACAATCACCAGCACCAGTTTGAATTTGATTTTTGCGTACAAGCCGTAAAAATCTCGCTCTTTCGGTGCATTGATGGCGTCACATTCAAGGCCGAGCCATTGGTGGACTTGGTGGGAAACTCGTTGAATATGAATTTTTTCAAGACCGTTAACGATATGCATTTGACGTTGGACTTGATGGATATCAACCTCGTTGACCACATTGAAAAGTCCGGGGTGCCCGAGTTTCAAAAGTTGGTTTCGTCGAGCGACGCACTGGGCGAGTCAAAGAAGCTTTTGGAAATGAGCTACGACCGGATTCAACGAGTGGTTGAGTACAATGGCAAGGAGATTGAAGTGTTTGACCAGAATGTGAATATGCAGATAGCCACCGTCAAGTTTGTCATTTCGCGAAAGTCGCTTTTGAGCTTGTTGAACTTTGTGTTGAATACATTCACCGACCCCAACGCGGCGCCCACGCCCGCCGACGAGTTGAAGCACAATTCGAGCGACGAGGACACTGCCCCTCAGAAAATCAACGTGGATGTCAACTTGGACAGCATCATATTGGTGTTGAACGAGGATGGGCTCAAGTTGGCAACGTTGCAGTTGAGCTCAGCCCACGTCAATGTGTTTTTGTTGCCCGAGTCGATGGACGTGCGGGGGAAGTTGGGGGCATTGACGTTGCACGACGAAATCAACCAGGGGTCGCCTCGCGACTCGATGGTGAGGAACTTGATCCACATTGACGGCAACAACTTGGCCGAATTTACGTACCAGACGTTTGACTGCGAGACCGACAATAAGCCCTCGGTGGTTGAGTTCAAGACCGGGGCCATGACCATAAACTTTATCGAGAGCTCGTTCAACCTGATCTTGTCCTACTTGAGCCAGTTTGCCCGAATGAAGGCGATTTACGATAGCGCTCGCGAGGCAGCCATAAACCAAGCGGGCCAATTGCCCAACAGGATCAAATTCAACGTCTTGGTCCACGCGCCAACCATTGTGTTTCCCTTTTTCGGCGACGGCCAGAGAGAGAACAAGATTACGGCAAATTTAGGGGAGATTTATGCCCAGAACGAGTACCAGGGGGCAATCAATGCCATTGAGTTTGGGATCAGAAATATTAGTCTCTTGTGCGAATTAAAGTTTGCCGGAGAGTTGGAGCAAAAGTCGCAAATGGTTGACGATTTGGATATTTCATTCAGTGTCGACTACTTGGAGGACCATGTCAAAGGAAAGCCCACGTTTGACGCCAGGGGGAAGTTACCCGAGCTAGACTTGCACTTGACCGAGATCCAGCTCCAGATGTTGATGGAGTTGTCGGATTCAATAAGCAGAGCCTTTGCGTTTGAGCAGGCAGACAACTTGGACGACGTGGAGGAAGACGCCGCTTATGCCAACGAGGTGCTCAAGCACACCACCAAAAAGATCCAGCTGGAGCAGGAGGTGGATACCACCAGCAAACAGGAGGAGGATACCACCAGCAAACAGGAGGCGGATACCACCAGCAAACAGGAGACAAAACAAGACGTTGCTGTATCGCCACCACTGAGCAGCGAAACCATGGTCCAGTTGACATTTGACGTGCCTCGAGTGTCGCTAACGATTTACAACCACACCGCCGGTGTTCCTCACATTGAATCGTTTATGCTCTCAACATTTTCGTTGAACGGTTTCCAGTTGGCGTTTAGTATGAGCCAAGACACCCATTTCAAGCTGAAGGTGAATGTCAAGTCGTTTGTGGTTAAGGATGTGCGGAAAAACACCGAAAGCAAGTTTCCTGTTCTCATCCCCAGCGCCGATGGCGTCGACAACCAGTTTGTGTTGCTGGCATCGTCAGACGGTCTGGCGGAAACGAAAAACATTACTTTTATGTTGACGGTGGAGGAACCAAAGACCATTGTGGCACTCGACTACTTGTTTGAATTGCAGGCGTTTTGCATCAAAGCAATGCTGCCAAAGGATGCGATTGGTGAGGTTACTGTCGCTTCTTCCGTGCCAGCAAGACCACGACAAAAATCAACAAGCTCTCAGCCGGCGCAGCACCAACAGCCAAATGCATCCACCCCGGGCGATGACTCAGTGGCAGCACCAGCACCAGCAGCGCCTTCTCCAGCAAAGATTGGGTTTTCTGTAAACATCAGCAAACCATCGGTGTTGCTTCTTGCCGACGACACGCGCGAAAACACCGAGGCGGTTGTTTTCAAAGTGGAGCAGATATTGATAACCAGCCAGAACGTCATGTCGCTTGCTGCCAGTAACGTCGGCATGTACTTGACGGTTATGGATGACGAAAGCAACAAAAACTATAGAATCATTGACGATTTCTCCGTGTCGTTTGCCCACGACGCCCGCGGCTCTACTGCCACCGAGTTTTTGACCAATATCCAAGCCTCGGTTGATCCGTTGGTGGTTCGGGTCTCACTTCGAGACATTAGACTCGCATTGAACATTATGAACCGGGCCAACCTGTTGTACAGCAAGCACCAGGGCATTGCCTCTAAGGACACCCAAACCACCAGCGGCGAGTACAAGTTTTCTGAGGATTTCAAGAGAAAGTTGTCCCAGTATGCCCCCAGCATTATATCCACGATATCCGGGGTGGAGACAGAGCAGCCCAACACGGAGGTTCCCGAGGGGGTGGTGATTGTCAAAGGAGAGGAGCTCAGTGCCGGGTTTGGCGGGTTGAGGTTTGTGTTGATTGGTGATGTTTCCGAATTGCCCGTGGTGGACATGAATGTCAAGCCGTTTGAAGTAAGGGCTATCAACTGGTCCACCGACTTGAGCGCCGAGGCCCACATTGAGCACTATGTCAACATATTCAACTATGCCCGGTCGTCGTGGGAGCCATTTATTGAACCGTGGCGCATCGCTGTGTACGCCTCCAAGAGCAGCGGGGCCAACTCCAAAATGTTGGTTGAAGTCATCTCTCGAGACTTGGCCCAAATCACAATCACCTCGAGGTCGGTGGCGTTGATGTCGCAGATATCCAACTTGATCACCACTGACGAGAAATTGAAGCCGAGGGGACAAGATTTCCCGTATATTTTGGTAAATGAGACAGGGCTCGACTTGGAGGTGTGGACCGATGGCAACAGGGAGGCCACCACGAAAACCCTCGAGTCGCGGCAAACGATGCCGTGGACTTTTGAGGATTGGAGAAAGATCCGTGAGAATTTGGATGCTGGCAATGCCAGCACTTTGGGAGTCGGGTTTGCCGACTCGGAGTACGAAGACATTGGCAAGATCTCCGCCGGGAGCGTGGGGGAGGAGCTCTTTGTGATGTACCCTCCCGTCAATGGCGTGCACAACCGGCTAGCGGTGCACATTGAGTTGAGGGAGGACAACATCAAGGTTATCAAATTGCGGTCGACCCTTGTGGTTGAAAACGACGCGGATATCCCCATTGTGATTGAGGTGCTTGACGGCGAAACCACATATGGCCTCGTGATTGAGTCCAAGCAGCGGCTCGCCGTGCCCATAAACCTGGTGTACAAGGGAAAGTTGAAAGTCAAGCCCCAGATCCACGCCGCTTACGGCTGGTCTGACGAGTTGCTCTACTGGAAAGAGGCGTTGAGAGGAAGCATTTCGTTGAGGTGTCCCGCAACCAGCAAGGGCGACGACTCGGTGTACTACTTCCAGGCCGAGGGGGTGTTTGACAAGGACGAACCATTGGCCAAGGTGTATCCGCACTTGCATTTGGTTATCTCAGCCCCGTTGGAGATTGAAAACCTCCTTCCGTTTGACTTGCACTACCGGTTGTACGACAAGAACGCCAAGCGGGACTGGAACGGCAGAATCAGCAAGGGAGTAAAGAGCTATGTTCATGTGGTTAGCTTGGACAACTTGTTGCTTCTAAGTGTGGACCCTCAGAATTGCGCCTACCAGCGATCCGAGTTTGCCATTATCAACAAACCGAAGAAGAGCGACTTTCAGCGCGAGGATACCATCACGCTCAGGGGCAGCGACAATAGCGGAAACAGCAACAGCAGTAGCAGCAGCAGCAGCAACAACAACAACAACCTACTCAAGTTGAGGATCTACTATCCGCGGAAAAAGACAGATAGTACCAGTTTGAAAGTGGTCATTTACGCGCCGTATGTTGTATTGAACCGATCAAATTTGAACTTGGTGGTGAGTGAAAGAAACAACCAAGTGTCGCTGCACGGTAGGTCCGAAAACAACAAGGTGTTGCCAACAATGTTTTCGTTTGAAAAGTTTGGCGACAGAAGAAACCGAGCCACCATCAAGGCTGAGGACAGCGTGTGGTCGGCGCCCATGAGTTTTGATGCCCTTGGACAGGCAAGCCAGGTGAAGCTCCAGATTGTTGGGAAGCAACGAGAAATTAACCTTGGGGTTTCGATACTGGAAGGCGAGGGAAAGTACAACTTGACCAAGGTTGTTTCTATTGCTCCGCGGTACATCTTTATCAACAAGCTCACCGAGGGGTTGCATATCGTCGAGACGGGCACCACAAGACAGGTGGATGTTTTGCCAGGAGACTCGTTGCCGTTGTATGGGTTGCGTTGCTCGGACAAAAAGAGTTTGGTAGCCAAGTTTGCGCAAGGGTCAAAGTCGTGGTCGTCTCCCTTTTGCATCGATGACGTTGGCCAGCTATTCGTCAAGATTTTAAAGACTGGTGTTGGCCAGGTGTTGGTTAAGGTGACCATCATGTTGGAGGATGCCACCATGTTTATCCACCTCGAGGACGGGAACAACGAGTGGCCGTACTCCATTCGCAATTTCACCAACGAAGAGCTCTACATTTATCAAAACGACCCCAACATCAATGCCAACGGAGAAGTTGTCAAGAGCGAGACCCCATATAAGCCAATCTACTACAAGATCCCGGCCAAGAGCGTGATGCCGTATGCGTACGACTACCCCAACGCGATAATCAAGGAGATGATTGTTCGGGCGCGCGGGCGGGAGCGCGCAGTGAACCTCGCCGAGATTGGCAACTTGAAGCCGTTCCGGCTTCCAGCAACGCCAGACTTTGAGACGGCATGTATCGTTGACCTCAATGTGGTGGCAGATGGGCCTACCCAGTCATTGATGATCACCAACTACGACCCATCCACCAGTCTCTACAAGTTGAAGGGTGCGTCGGCGTCGTCATCGACGCTACAAACGGGAACCACCCAGTTTGAGGCAGTTGAGAATGACGAAAACTACCACACGAAAATCGTGACCAAGTTTGACGGCTTTGGCGTGTCGTTGATCAACACCAAGAACCAGGAGTTGTGCTACATCACGGTGAAGGGGTTGGAGTTTAGGTACAACGAATCGAATTTGTACCAGACGGCGAGCGCCAAGTTGAAGTGGATCCAGATTGACAACCAGCTCTATGGCGGGATCTTCCCCATCATCTTGTACCCCACGGTGATCCCCAAAACCGGCAAGGAGTTAAACAGCCACCCCTCGTTCTCTGCCTCGGTGTGCCGCGTGAAGGACAATACCCACGGCGTGTTGTTTATCAAGTACGCCACCCTCTTGTTGCAGGAAATGACGTTGGAGATTGACGAGGACTTTTTGTTTGCCTTGTTGGACTTTTCCAAGTTCCCCGGCGCCTCTTGGAACAAGCAGCACGTGGACAAGTTGTGCGACGACAATTTGGAAATCCCGGCGCCCATCCAGCTCAACGAAACTAGCGATATCTACTTTGAAGCGTTGCATTTGCAGCCGATCCTGGCCAACTTGTCGTTTGTTCGAACTGAACGCGTCAATGCCGAGGACAAGGGGTCGTCGCAAAACACCTTGATGTTTTTCTTCAACGTGTTGACCATGGCGATTGGCAACATCAACGATGCTCCCATAAAGTTGAACGCCTTGTTTATTGAAAACATTAGAGTGCCAACGCCAATCTTGATGGACTCGATACAGACCCATTATAGTCAAGCGTTCTTTTACCAGCTCCACAACATCCTTGGCTCGGCCGACGTTTTGGGGAACCCCGTGGGGTTGTTCAACCTCTTGTCGTCCGGGGTGCTTGACATTTTCTACGAGCCATACCAAGGGTTTGTGTTGAATGACCGGCCCCAGGAATTGGGGATCGGGCTTGCCAAGGGCGGGTTGAGCTTTATGAAAAAGTCTGTGTTTGGGTTTTCCGACTCGGTGGCCAAGGTCACCGGGTCCATTGCCAAGGGGCTCTCGGTGGCCACCATGGACCAAAAGTTCCAGGAGCGCCGGCGATTAAACACCCGCCGGAACAAGCCCAAGCACGCATTGTATGGATTCGCCTCGGGGGCCAACTCGTTCTTTGAATCAATCTCTTCTGGGGTCAGCGGCGTGGCCACGGCTCCCATCGAGGGCGCAAACACGGGAGGCGCGGCCGGGTTTTTCAAGGGCCTTGGCCGCGGGGTCATTGGGTTACCCACCAAGACTGCCATTGGCTTTTTTGACTTGGCGTCCAATGTGAGCGAGGGCATCAGAAACACCACCACCGTGTTTGACGGCGAAGGGTTGGACAAGGTGAGACTTCCGAGGTTTGTGAGTCCGTCGTCTGTCATCAAGCCATACTCGCAAAGAGAGGCGCAGGGCCAGTTTTGGATGCACAATGTCGACGGCGGGGTTTATTTCAACCAGCAGTACTTGGCCCACTTGTTATTGCCAGGAGAGGAGATGGCCATCTTGGTCACGTACAAAAAGATTATCTTGTTTGACGTCAACACGTTGTTGTCCAAGTGGGCAATCAACTATGACGATATCAGATCTGTGTCTGTCGAGCCCACCGGCTTGGTCATTAGCTTGAAGAGCAAAAAGAGCCCGTTTATCCCGATCCCCGACCGAGCAAACCGGAACTTTTTGTACCAAAACATTGCTGTTGCTGTCGAAGAGTATAACAAGCACTGCCAAGTCACCTTGTGAGGGAAAGTTCCCATTTTTATACATATATATATGTACAATGTTACAATGTTGTCAGAAAAATGTGTGCTGGGGTTCGCCCACAAACTTTGAGCGCCAATGCATAAACTCTGCTGGTGTTTGCAAGTGTCCCTTCTCCATCTGCACCTTCTCGGCCGACACGTACCCATCAATGGTTTTGATCACAAGGCCCTGGCGGCCCAACGCAAAGTCGCCTGGCTTTTCCAAACAAGCGTCGTACACGGGGTCTTCGTCGTGAATCTCAGCCACATTGAATAGTTTCACCGCGTGGCATATCATGTCGAACTTCCCCCTCACGGTGGTGCTTCTTCTACGTACAATGAGGCTGGTGTAAACTGCCCCCACGGCATCACTGAGTCTCTTTATTTTCCGAGACGTGTGTTTGTGCCAGTTGGCATACGACCGCAGCACGGTTATCTTTTCGGTTCGGGTATACTCGTACTTGGGGGGTGGCCGCTCGGTCCCGGCCGGGTGAACAAACAACCCCTCGTCGATGGTCTTCACCAACAACGCGCCGCCAACGTCGCCGAGCTTGTTTCGCAACGACGAAAAGGTGTCCTCGTCCCTGATGGGAATCTCGTCCGATTGTAGCAAAACCTGGCCGCCGTCGAATTTGGTGGGGTGCAACGTCTGTACCGAGCACCCGGTGTACTTGTCGTCGTTCATCAATGCATAATGAATGGGGGCCGGGCCCGAGTGCCTCGGTAGCAACGACGGGTGGACATTTAGCCCGCCATACGCGCACGAGGAGGTGAACTTCCCCGGGACAAGTAGCCCAAACGAGACTGCCACCGCCAAGTTGAACTTGCGCGCCAGCAACTCGTCAAAGTCTGCGCGGGTCTCCACTCTCAACAACTCCAATTGGGTATCCTGGGCAAACTTGCCCAAGGGGAGCTCCACAAACTTGTTCAACTTCCGGCCCGATGGCTTAAGGTTTCTCGTGATGACGCTGATGGACTCTATTCGGTCGGGGTTAGTTTCGCGGTAGTGCTGTAGTTGCGCCAAACTGCGCACACTAAAGTCATCACTACCAAAGAAAGCTATTCTCAATGGCTGGTACAAGCTCGAGATCTTTTCCAAGGTACGGGGCTTCAACAACATGCGTCCTCTGGTGCTTGAAAAGGCTGATCTCTGTAAACTGTATTTTCTTTTTTTTGGTAGCACTTGATAATTGGTACACGCACGCACTAAAACACATTCCTTGTTTTGTTGATTCTTTGTTTCTTGTTGAACACTCGGAAGAAACCCACAACTACACATGTCAGTCGACCCCAACGCCATGGTTCTAGAGCTAGCAAAGCTTATGGGGGTTCGGCTAGATGGGAACGTGCTAACGTTATGTGTCAAGTTATTGGACCAAGGGGTTGACCCTCAAACGTTGGCTAAACACATTTCGGAGATTGTTAAAGAGACAGACTCGATATTGGCGTGATACGTGCATTGAAGTTTTCTGTATACCTACGCAAACCCACCCTTCCTTTTGCGCTTCTTCTTGGGCTGAGAGTTGCTTGAATACTGAGACAGCTGGGATGAGGGCAAGGGCAAGGATGAGGGCAAGGACGAGGGTAAGCGCCAGTTGTCCTGCACTTGTTGTGATAATGGCTTCTGTGACTGGCTTTGAGTCAATACGCGGCGGCGCAATGGTGACTGCTGCTGCTGCGACGCTCTGATTGCGGGTGCTTCTACGGAAGCAGGCATGTCGCGCTGGGTAGGTACGGGGTCCGAATCTTTTTCCACCCCTGTGCCCTTGCCCCAGTCATTCACCAACAGTTGCACAAACTCGGGAGCGGCGCGGACAGCTGCGGCAAGATCATCTTCGAACCGCGACGATTTGAACTGACACTTGATCAAGGATGTTCCAAGCACGGTTGCGGCAGTCGACTTGTTCACCCTGTCGGAGGCATCACCAAAAGTGGTATTTAGCATCTCATATATGTCGTTGATATGCGTCTTTGTACTGGCAACCGTGACGGTGCCTGCGCTTGTAGTCCCCGTTTTTGCAGTGGTGCGCCTCTCGGTGTGCAACTTGTTTCTTTGAAACAAGATGTTGCTGATTAAACTTTTCAACTCCACTTTGTCGCTCGGTAGGGAGCTTTCCAATTGTGCAATCATGTCGTCGAGCTCGAGCAAGTCGGCTATGTTCAACGGTACATCGTCGTAAATATCGTAAAGTGAAGAGAAACGGCCCTGGCTTGCTTCAGACCCGCCTTCAGCATTGCTCAACCTCGCAAACCCACTCCCCAATTCGTAGGCATACTGGCGCACCTGTCCAACCGTCTGCGAACTGGACCCCAAGGCGCTTTGGGTGGGCATGGTCTTGGATCCAAGAAACTGTAGCTGCCTTTTGGAAAGAGCGACGGCAGAAACGCTGGTGGCCTCTCTCGCGCTGGAGATGTGCAGGTTGGGCAACGGGCCACGCGGGATTGACTCTGCAGCAGGCGCCAACACCCGCAGGCTTATGGCCAAGTCGGTGGACAATTCAACCAAAAGAAACCTCTGGCCCACCTTCAGCGGCGGGATCGCCAAAATTTGGCAAAGATCGCCGCTATGCACACTCTTGGTCAACAAGTATGGATCCCCCAAACTGCAGGGTTTGCCATCCTTCATTCCCAAGGTGTAGACAACAACCAACGGCGATGTGTGCGAAAACAAAAAGCATATAAAAGTCTCGCCATCGAGCCGGCCCACCGAAAGCTTCATCGACGGGTCGGCATCGTTTAAAAAGTGTTTCCAAGATAGCAATCTCTCGAGCCCGTGCTTGATGTCGAGCCATATCAACTCCTTTGACGTCAACAAGAATGCATGGCTGCCAATAGTCTTTATATCTCGCAACCGGGACCACGTATTCGCAGTAACGAGTTTCTTTTTGGAGACCACGGGCGAAATGGTGACCTGAAACATGCTTGACCTGGTCAAGATCAACAAGCTGCTGGCGTCGTGAGCCCACCGCACCCGTTTCCAGTGCGATAGCTCGCTCGCGTCCAATGTCTCCTTTGGTTTGTCGGTGTGTAGCGCCCATATAGACTGCGCCCTGACGCTGATGTACCACACGCCAAAGTTGCCCTGGACATCGACAACGGCAAACCTATTGGGATTGTACGGGCAAAACTCGACATCGGCAAACAGGTGCCCCTTTAGGCGACGGGTACTGATCTCACCAAGTAATGAGACGTCAAGCTCCAGGGGACGGGTGTACTTTGCATGGTTTTTGATCGCAAGGCAGCCCAAAACGTATACGGTTGCACTTGTCCGAACCAAAATCGTGGGTTTATCAAAAACATTCATGTCGTCGCACACACACACTTGCTTGATTGAATCTTTGAAATTGACTTGGTGGTTCAGCGAGATGCTCGGTGGTTTGTCGTGGCTGCCCTCTGGGGATGCATGGAAGAATGCCACATTCAAGACCGCCATTGACTCGCCGCTGACATACGCCAACGCGTCAACTGAAACCCGTTTCTGTTTCACCGGTAGCTGGAAAAACGCAACCTGGTCGCCAAGGTTGGGGTCGTAGGCTGCGTTTGATGCCAACGCCCGGGACTCAAGCACGTACGACGACACGAGCTCTCGCGGTACGTACGACCCGCCATTGGGGTCGGGTTTCGGTAGCTCTGGGTGTCGAGGATTCGATGCCGAGATGATGGTGGGTTCCGGCACCTGGCCCGGCGCAAGTAGTGTAGCATTGCCCACGGGATAGAGTGGCTGGTGGTGGCGATGGTGACTGTGCTGCCTCGGGAACTCGACTGAGGTGTGGACCTCATCGCCGTTGTGGGATCCCTGGTCCGCCACCTGTACCATGGCGTTTCCAGAAACCCCGTAGCTTAGTCGCAGGCCAAGTCCCTTTTTATGCGGCCACATGGCATAAGGAGAGGTTTCGTGGTGTGTGTGTGTGTGGGGAAGAAGGATGTGCTCTACCCTTTGATTCATTCTCATCATTTTTTGTTTTTTTTTACAGCACCAATTCTTCTTCTCAACAGCGGCATCATGAAAGCGATTGGGTTGTTGTTGTTGCTGTTGTTGGTACCTTTGCAATTGCTTGGCCTCGCCTCTGCTGACGAGGTTGCCTTTGACATATACGACGACTTCCATGACCAGGGTACGCCGGACTTGGCATCGCAGTACTCCAAATTGGCCAACGACTCCCTCCTCTGGGGTCCATACCGATCGGGGCTCTACTTTGGCATCAGGCCCCGACTCCCCCGGTCCCTTTTGTCTGGCCTTATGTGGTTCTCAATGGACAACTACCAATCGGTCGGCAACATCCGGCATTTCTACGAGCAGCAAGACAAGATGAAAAAGGCCAACTGGATCGCGTTTGACCCTAGGCTCGGGGGCCGGCAGGTGGTTGACGACGAAGAATGCCACGTCACCATAACAATCGACTTTGTCAAGAGCACCGACGGTTTGTCGTGGGGCGTCAGGATCGGGTCGGAGCCGCACAATGGGTTTGAAAACACCAAAACGTCGTTTGTGTGGTACTCGGGGTTGGAGGGCGAAAAGGTTGAAAACGGAATCGCTGAACGGACGGGGTATTTCAAGTTGGAAAACACAAAAAGCATCTATGGCTACGACGGCGCGTTAAAGTTCTCGGGCATTTCTGAAGAATTGGGGGCGTTTGACTTGGAAATCAACGACGGGCCCAACATAAACAAACACCCCAAGGGGCAGCGCAACCCTGACCCGGAGTTGGACCCATCAAGAACCCACCATCTCAGCTTGACCGTGCCCGATGACAATGTGTGGAAAGCACGCGATATCTTTATGACTATTTTGCAAGAATCGGTCCAGCAATTGGCAGAGCAGGCGGGGACTCTCGACGGGATCCCCCCGGAAAACGTGTTTGTTCTGAGAGACTTGCACAACTTTGAGGGCAACTTGCACTTTGTGCAAAAGGTTTACCAGGGGAAATGCCAGTTTGACATTGTTTACAACAACGCCCTCACGCCGGCCACGGAAAGAATCACCTTTGACAATATCGCCCACCGGGTCGACACTGCATTGGACAAGTTTGACACCAAGTTTAAGCAACACTTTCAGTTGAGCGAGCCCTTCCACAACTCGCCCAAACACGAAGCGTTTGGCAAGGAGATTCTTTCGGGGCTATTGGGCGGCCTCTCGTACTTTTATGGCGACCACTTGGTTGACCGGGAAACTGTCTTTGACGAGGAGTCGTTTGAGTCGTACGAGTTGAAGGGCACGTTTGAGGGACCGCACGAGCTATTCACGCTTGTTCCGTCACGGCCCTTTTTCCCGCGGGGGTTTTACTGGGACGAAGGGTTCCATTTGTTGCCATTGTTGAGCTACGATTCAGACTTGGTGTTGGATATCGTCAAGTCGTGGTTCAGCTTGATTGATGATGATGGGTGGATTGCGCGTGAGCAAATCTTGGGCCCCGAGCTGAGGTCGAGGGTGCCGTCCGAGTTCCAAGTGCAGAGCCCGCAAATCGTGAACCCGCCAACATTGACGTTGGTGCTCACCTACTTGCTCGACCGGGCGGGGTTCAATGGCATTGATGAGCCCAGGGAGTACGACAACGACTACGACCAAAACAAGGAGCACCTTTCGCAGGACACGTTGGGGAAGTTTGTGTTGAACAACCCCGAGGTTTTGACCAACTACACGAGAGACGTGTACCCCAAGCTCAGGCTACACCTCGACATGTTTCGGAGGACACAGCAGGGGTATACCGAAGAGTTTGACCGCGGGACAACAAGCAAGGAAGCATACCGGTGGAGAGGGCGGACGGATACACACTGCCTCGCCAGCGGGATCGACGACTACCCGCGGGCACAACCCGCCGACATTGCCGAGTTGAATGTGGACTTGCTCTCGTGGATCGGGGTAATGACCCGGTCTCTCCGCTTGATGGCAGAGGTGTTGCACAACGACGACGATGTTTTGAAGTATAAGAATATTGAGCGGGACATTGTTGAGAATATCGAAAGGCTACACTGGTCCGAGGACCAGCTGGCGTACTGCGACGTGTCGGTGAATGAGGACGACGAGAACGTGCATGTATGCCACAAGGGCTACATTTCCCTTTTCCCATTCTTGACGAAATTGATACCCGACACCGACACTGACAAGTTGGGGCATGTGATTAACTTGTTGTCCGATCCCAATGAGCTTTGGACCGATTATGGGATCCGGTCGTTGTCCAAGCTGGACCTGGAGTACAAGACGGGCGAGGACTACTGGAGATCGCCCATTTGGATCAACATCAACTACTTGGTGTTGGAGAGTATCCAGGATTACCATGCGCGGAGTGGGGCGCACATGTCGCCCGAGCTCAAGCACAAGTTTGCCGCCGTCTACAAAGACTTGAGGTTGAACTTGGTCAACAATGTGGTTGGCCAATGGGAAAAGACGGGGTTTGTTTGGGAGCAATACAATGACGAGACCGGTGACGCACAAGGGGCCAAAAACTTTCTTGGCTGGTCTTCTGCCGTTCTCCTCATGATGACAATGCCCGCGGAATTATAACACCACCCCACGGCTGTGGCTCTTGGCTGTTGCTGCTGCTGATGCTGCTGCTGCTGCATCTGGTATATTTTTTGTCATTTATAGAGTACAAAAGTACAAAAAAAAACATCTACTTTGATGGGTCCTCTTCAAATCTCAAGTCCCACCCGATTTCTTCACCCAACCTGGGCAAGATTTCAGCAACGGATTGCACGTCCTTGTCTCCCCTGCCGGAAACACTAATAACAATGTGCTGGTCCTTTCTCATTGTCTTGGCCAACTCAACCGCGCCGTAAACGGCATGAGACGACTCCAAGGCAGGGATGATCCCCTCCAACTGGGACAACAACTTGAACCCATGCAATGCCTGGGCGTCAGTGGCGGCAATAAACTGGGCCCTGCCGGTGCTCTTCCAAAACGCCAACTCGGGTCCCACGCCGGGGTAATCCAAACCGGCAGAAACCGAATGGGTATCGTGCACTTGCCCATCGCTATCCTGGAGGACATAAGTCTTGACTCCGTGGAAAACACCGGGGATGCCAGCAGTAAGGGTGGCCGAGTGGCGCTCAGTGTCCAACCCATCGCCACCGGCTTCAACCCCCAACATCACCACGTCCTTGTCATGCTCAAACGGCGAGAACATCCCGGTGGAGTTGGAGCCGCCACCCACACAGGCAACGACGGCGTCGGGGAGTTTGCCATTGTTGAGCTCCTTAAACTGCTCCTTGGTTTCTTGGCCAATGACGGATTGGAACGTGCGCACCAACGTGGGGTATGGGTGCGGGCCAATGGCGGACCCCACAACGTAGTGGGTGCTTTCCAAGTTGGACACCCAGTACCTAAATGCTTCCGACGTGGCGTCTCTCAACGTCTGGGTACCGTTCTTCACGGGAATCACACTGGCGCCCAAAATCTTCATCCGGAAAACATTCAATGCTTGACGCCTAGTGTCTTCGGCACCCATAAACACGGTACACTCCAAGCCAAACTTGGCGCACGCGGTGGCGGTGGCCACCCCGTGTTGGCCGGCGCCAGTTTCGGCAATAATCTTCTTTTTGCCCAACCGCTTGGCAATCAAAACCTGGGCCAAGGCATTGTTGATCTTGTGCGAGCCGGTGTGGTTCAAGTCTTCTCTCTTTAACCAGATCTGGGCGCCGCCGGCGTGCTCAGTCAACCTCTCGGCCCGGTGCAAAGACGACGGTCTGCCAATGTACGAGTACAAGTCGCGGAATTCTTTCCAAAACTCGGGGTCGGCAACAGCATCCTCAAACCCCCTCTCCAACTCGGCGAGGCACGTGTGCAAGGCTTCCGGGACGTACTGGCCGCCAAAGTCGCCAAACTTGGGGTTAAACTTGTGGGCTTCCTCCAACACCGGCTTGGTTTCCTTAACCTCGTGGGTGCTGTTTCTGTCAAAGGTCTTTGGAGCGGCAAACGCATGGTCGTCCCCCAAAATGGACCTCACGTACTTGTATGCGGTGTCGCCCCTCGTGCCCGGTTCGGACTCGCCAATCAAGGTGATAATCTTGGACCCAATAACAACACCATCGGCCGCCTCACCCACGGTTAAAAAGTGCTCTCTGGTGGCAACGCCAAACCCCACCGCCAAGGGGGTGTCGCCGGCAAATTTCCGAACTCGGGCGCACAACTCGGCAATGCCGGACGAGACCGAGGAAGAGGCGCCGGTGGTGCCCATTTTGGACACGACGTAAATAAACGAGTCGGCAATCTCGCTCAAGACTTTTAATCTCTTGTCGGTGGTGGCTGGCGCCACCAAGGGGACGTACGACAACCCAGACGAGGCACAAGTGGTTCTGAATCTGATGGCTTCCTCGGGCGGCAAGTCAACCACAATGAATCCGTTGGCGCCTGCCTTGGCCGAGTCTTGAATCATCTTTTGTTCGCCGTACTTCAAGATGGGGTTGTAGTACCCCATCAAGATGATGGGCACGGTGATTCCCTCATCGCGCGCCTGGCTAACCAAGTCCAAGCACTTGGACACGGTGATTCCGTTCTTCAACGCCACGGTGTTGGCAGCCTGGATGGTTGGCCCATCGGCAACCGGGTCGGAAAAGGGCACGCCCAATTCGATAATGTCCACCCCGGCCGATTGCATGCCCTTCAAGATGGGGAGGGTGTCTTGGATCGTGGGGTACCCAGCAGTGATGAAGTTGACCAATGCGTTGCGCTTTTCCCGCTTGCATCTAGCAAATGTTGCTCTTAATAATGCCGACATGACTGGTGGTGGTGGGTGTAGTGGTGGTTGTTGTTGTATGAGACTAGCAGATACCAAGAATAATTTGCAACAGGGGACCCATTCTTTTATACTTCAAGATTGATGAAAGAAAAAAGAAAAAAAAACGAAAAATGAGTCAGTTCAGGGTAACCCCCCCCCCACAAGTACGACTCTTCAATGGTCGTGCACCAGTCCCAATATAACTGAGACAGCAACAGCAACAGCAACAGCAGGAACAGCAACAACCAAGAGCAACAGCAGGCACAATGGCAAGCACAATGGCAAGCCCTCCATGGAATAGCCCAAGCCCGTACTTTCTAAATGTGTAGAGCTACCAAATGTAACGGTCTCAGAAGGAAAGGGACGAGTGTATGCGTGGCAAAAAAGGGGTTGCACGCTGTCTCTTTCAACTCCTGGGATGGGTGAAGGGAGTCTTTTCCTGCTGCTTGCTGGTGTTGACTCTTGTGTCAAGTTGCAACAACACGCGTCGTGCCATACTCAATCAACTGAAAGATTGTCTGTTTTTTTATTTGTTTACTTTTTTTCTTCACACACATAGCAGACACCACCACCACCAGCATCAGCACCAGCGTCAACAACAACAACAACAACAACAACAACAGCGACAGCAACAACAACAAAACCCTTACGAGCCGCACAAAGACATTCATACATATACAAGGCTACGATGTCGTCTCCAAGTGACAAGTCCTCCAAGGAGGATATACGCGGCCAATTGTCGGACATACAAAAGAGACTATTCACCAAGAAACCCGCGAGCAAGAAGGTGAGACTGTCGCACCTGCCAGAGACTTTAACGGCATTCTTGCCTCCGTTATCAGAAAGCCACGTTTCTAATGTGGGCGGCGACAACAGCAACTCCGCGGCAGGCGCCTCGAGGAAGAAATCGGCGGTGTCGTTGGTTCACAATACCCCGAGCTTGGGCCCCGATGCCAAGGGAAACGACATGAACTTTGTGGTTGGATTGAGTGAAAACTTGTTGACCGAATGTCGCCGGTTGAATGCCGACAACACCAAGGTCAAGGGCAAGCTCAAGGCTGCTCTTGAAGAGATACAAGCGTTCAAGGACGAGATCTTCCAGTTGAAGAATTACCACGATTACCAAACAAGCAACGAAGACAGCTTGAAAGACCGGAACTGGGAGTTGGAGGCAACAATCAACAGTTTGAGGGAACAGATGAAGCACACACAAGACGCCAAAGAAAAGTTGGCCCACGACAACTTGAAGCTAACTGTTGAGTTGACGAGCACGAATAAGGAGCACGACAATTTGCAGGTGCAGAACCAATCGTTGCTAAAAGGCTTGGCCGAATCGAGGGCCGACTTTCAGTCTCAAATATCGGCATTGAACCAGCGCATTGGCAGTTTGAATGACGAGAATGACCAGTTGCACCGGAAACTCGCTGCGGGGGACCAGCACTCCCCGCTCGCCAACGAGTCAGAAACCAGTGACTTGAACAAGTCAACCGTTGATTCCAGCATTGACGTGTCGGATGATGTCACCGAGTTTGACTCCATCTTGATGGAGTTGCAGCCGCACGAGATTCCAGAATCCAACCCCGCCAACCCACAAGTTGAGATTGACACCTTGAGGTCAACATTGCAACATTCAAACCGCACAATCGCCAAGTTGAGAACCTCCATGCTCAAGATGAGAAGGGTTGACCACCAGTCCCTGGCCCAGTTGCAGAGGACGCCTATGAAGTTGTCGTATGTTGCTCCCAAACCCAAGTTGAAACAATTAACAAGAGGCGAGGTGTCCTCTTCGAATAGGAACTCGTCAATCTCGCCATCAAAGAGGGACTCCACCTTCCTTGTGTTGGACTACGAGGAGGAGGAGGGGGAAGATTCCGCATTCCCCACCGAGGGCGGCAAGTGGGAGGACTTTATTGGTGATAGCATTGCTCATACCCCATCGAAGGTGGCGTTGGCCCTGCGCCATGACGGCTCCGACACCGAGTCTACCCGCAGTACGATTTTGGAGCTGGAAACAACAAAACAGGACGTTCCTAACTTGGTGGAGTCGTCTGATGATGATGATGATGATGAAGCAGAAGAAGGGGAATCGCCGTCCAAGAAGAAGGCAAAGAGAAAGGGAGTCGTGTCTTCCAGCCTGGTGCTTGAGCACCAGGTTCAGGAGTATGCCGACGCCAACAACCTTGTATTGGTGCCCGTTGAACGGTTCGAAGCCTTGCAGTCTTCTGCCGATGGGCTTGTCACCGATGAGCAGTTGCTCCAAGGCGCCAAGGAGAGGGGATACCACGTTTTGACAAAAGAGGAGTATGCCGACTTGACCAATGAGGAAGAAATGAAGAGAAAGCTCGAAGGCAAGGGGCTTGTCACGTTGCCGCTGGACGAGTATTCCAGCCTCCAGCGTGTGAGGGAGGAGCACGACAAGCCGTCAAAGAGCCACTTGACCGCCAAAGCGAACGAGCTAGGGCTCATAGTCACCTCCGCCGATCTCTATGATGCGTTGTCGAAGAACGCCAACACCCCGTCGATTGACCACATTGCATCCAAGGCCAAATTGCACGGCTGTGCCGTGGTGGCGAGCGACGAAGTTGATAGGTTGAGGAGCCCCACCGTGCAGGACCTTGCAGACCACGCCGCCAGGCTAGACCACAAGGTTGTATCGCAAGAGGACCATACCAAATTGGTTCACCCATCCTTGAGCGACTTGCAGGCGCACGCAGAAACCCACAAGCACACCCTTGTCGACAAGACCGAGTTGGAAACACTAAACAAGTTGGCGCACGAGCCGGGTGTGGCGCATGTGAAGCTGCAGGCAGACAAGTTGGACTTGGTCACCATGTCCAAAAACGAGTTCACCACCATGTTCAAGGACGCCAACGAGCCCAGCTTGGAACATGTCAAAGCAAAGGCGTCCGACAAGGGTTTTGCAGTTGTCAAGCAGTCCGAGCACGAGGAATTGGTGCAGACTGTGGAATCGCCGCCAATCGAGTTTCTCCAGTCTGCTGCTAAACGCTTGGACTACCACGTGGTGTCCAACACCAGCTACGACGACTTGCGCCGCCTCGCGCACGAGCCAAGTATTGACCATCTCAAGGAAAAGTCAAAGGCTTTGAAGCACGCCGTGGTGCCCGAACAGCAACTAGAAGATTTGACCAATCTCGCAAACAGCCCGCCACTAGCACACATCCAAAGCAAGGCAAAGGACTTGCATCATAATGTCGTGAGTGACGATGACTATTCTCAGTTGCACTCTTTGGCATACAGCCCTGATATTGAGCATATAGATAGTGTTTCACGCAAGCACGACCATCGGGTGTTGCCATTGTCGGAGATTGATGCTTTGAAAATGCCAAGCTTGGAGGCGTTGCTGGTACAGGCATCCAAAAAGGAACACAAAATTGTTTCCAACAAGGAGTACGACGAGTTGACCAACCTTGCCCACAGCCCGCCATTGGACCATATCAAGGAGAAAGCGGCACTGGCCAACCACAAAGTGGTTGCGGCCAACGAGTTTGACCACCTAAACAAAATGGCGTACGAGTTTGATGGTGCCCGTTTGTCGGCATTGGCCACGGCCAATGACCATGTCCTTCTCGGCAGCCAAGAGTTGCACGAGTTGACGGCAAAAGCCAACACTCCAACCATGGACCATGTTACGGCAAAGGCCAAGGATCTTGGCTACGTGCCTGTTCACCAAGACGAGCTTGACGGGTTACGCAGCTTGGCCGAACACCCGCCTCGGGAGCATTTGCAGGAGAAGGCGGTGTCGATGGGGTGCACACTTGTCGACAACGAGAGCTACCAGGAGCTTGTCGACAAAGCCGAGCGTCCGGACTTGGACCTTATCACGGCGCATGCGGCCCACATTGGTTGCTCGGTGTTGCCAACCGAGGAGGCAGAACGGCTCAGAACCTTGAGCGACTCACCCGATTTGGAGTACTTGACCTTAAAGTGCAAGAGTTTGGGGTGCGTGCCGGTTGCCGAAAGCGAGCTTGAGCAGTGGAAGAAATTGGCCAACGACCCTCCCAAAGAGCACATTGAAGAAAGGGCAAGCGCGCTCGGGCTAGTTGTGGTGTCGCAACCTCAGCTTGAGCAACTAGAGGCCACTGCCAGCCTGCCAAGCATGGATTTCCTCCAGGAAAAGGCTACCGCTAAGCAGTGTCTTGTGGTACCTTTGGCGGAGTACAATGAGTTGAAGCAAACACAGCAAGCGCCAACGTTGGACCATTTGAAATCGAAAGCTGGCACGCATGACCACACCGTGGTTTCGAATGACGCGTTTGCCGACCTCAAGTCAAAGGCTAACCAACCCACCGAAGCGCACTTGAGAGAAAAGTCGGCTGCGATTGGGTTTGATATTATCGCCCAGCAGGACTTGTCGAAATTACAAGCAGATTTGGACAAGCCAAGTGCGGAGTACTTGAGAGCGAAAGCGCTGGAAGCTGGCTTGAGTGTTGTTGAGACAGCTGAGTTTAAAGAGTTGAAAAATAACGCTGAAAGCCCCACTATTGGACACGTGGAATCTGTGGCGGCAAAACTCAACCACAAGGTTGTGCCAGCAGTGGAGTACGATGAACTAGTAAAGACGGTTCAAAATCCTGATGCTGCGTTCCTTGAGTCGCGTGCCAAGGAGTTGGGATTGGAAGTGGTTTCCGCAAGCGAGTTTGAAGCATTGCGCAAAAAAGTTGCCGACCCCAGCTTGGAGTATTTGCAGGAAAAGTCCATCAATTTTGAGGCGTCAGTTGTCCCCAATAAGGAGTTGGCTGTGTTGAAGCAACAAGCGGAAAACCCAGGTCTTGACCGCCTTCAGGAATTGGCAAGTGCCAAGAACCACGTTGTTGTGGAGAGGAGCGAGTATGAAGACATTTCCAAACTGGCAACCGACCCATCTGTGGATCACCTAAAGTCCAAGGCGGGAAATTTGGGGTTGGTTGCAGTACCCCAAACCGACTACGAAACGCTCTTGAATCCCTCCAAATCCGTCATTGAGCAGCATGCTTTTGCAATCGACCATAGTGTGGTGCCAGCTGCCGAGGTGAAGCGGTTGCAAGAAATTGAACAGACCCCTTCAAGAGAGTTTATCGAGTCGAGGGCGGCGCACCATGGCATGGTTGCAATCACAACAAAAGAACATAGCGAGTTATTGAACAGGGCAAACGAGCCCTCCAAGGAACACCTTGCGGAAAAGGCTGCACTTATTGGCTTGGTGACACTCTCCAAGGAAAAGCATGACCAATTGTTGTCCAAGGTGAGCAGCCCTAGTCTCGGGTACTTGTCTGAAAAGGTGGGCGAGCAGGATGCAGTTATTGTTCCCAAAGCCGAGTTGAACAAACTTCGAGAGGATGCTGACCTGCCATCGCTAGAGCATATCCACTCCAAAGCCAAGTCACACAATGCCAAGGTGGTGCCGGAGGACGAGTATGCAAGTTTGCTCTCGCATGTAGCCAACCCCACCTTGGCATCTGTCGAGGAGCATGCGGCCAAGTTGGGTCGCCAGGTGGTGGAAACAGCATACCTCAGCGACTTGGAAAGAAAGGCGGCAGCCCCAACCCGCGAAGAATTGAGTGTAGCTGCCGAGAAGCAGGGGTTGCTTGTTGTTGAGGGGGACAAGCACAACGAAATTATCAAACAATTAGACAACCCATCGATTGAATACTTGAAGGAACATGCGCTGAGGTTGGACCACACCCTTGTCGGCGCCGATGACTACAACAAACTCACCAAATTGGCAGATGCGCCGTCAAGGGAACACCTCGAAGAAAAGGCTCAGTTTGCCGGGTTGGTTGTTGTTCCGGAGCAAGAGCACTTTGCGTTACAGGAACAGGCAAGGAACCCAGACCAAGCGACGTTGGCCAAGCTTGCGAAATCAAAGGGGTTGGTCTTGCTTGAAGGCGATGCGCACCGGGGGTTGTTGGAATCTGTGGCGCACCCTTCGCGGGAGTACTTGCAGCAGCATGCAACAAGTTTGGGAAGCACACTTGTTGACCAGGGTAGCTACTCCAAGTTGAAACAAATGGTTGACGCGCCAAGCATTGAGTACTTGCAAGAAAAGTGTGGAGCCAGAAACATGTCGCTTGTGCCAGAAGGCGAGTTGGAGCAGTTGAAATCCAAGGTTGAATCTCCGCCAGTGGAGTTTTTGCGAGAGAAAGCCGGCGAGTTGAACTATGCGCTTATCGAGAGTGACAAATTGCGCGAGGTGAGGCTGATTGCAGAAAATCCTGGCGCCGAGTTTATCAGGGCCAACGCCAACAAGTACAACATGACAGCTTTGACCGAACAAGAGTACGACGCGTTGAAGGAACCATCCAGAGAGGCAATTGTTGGGTTGGCATCCAAGTCGGGGTTGGCGGTTATTGAAAAGTCCGAGTTGGACTGGATGAAACGGAGTTTGGACACCCCGAGCGTCGATTATATCAGGACGCACGCCGAAAAGTCCGACCTCACCTTGCTTCCGCGCTCCGAGTTGGACGACTTGAAACGCACCATTGAAAAACCAACGGTGCCGTTCCTCGATCAAAAGGCCAAGCAGTTGGGACACAAGCTTGTGCTGGCGCAAGAGTACGAAAGCTTAAAGAAGCGTGCCGACAACCCCAGCAAGGAACAGTTGGCGTCGGTTGCCGGTCTCGTGGGGATGTCGGTTTTGGACAAGAAACACCACTATGAGTTGATGTCTAAAGCCGATAATCCGTCGTTGGAGCGCGTTAGGGACAACGCTGCCAGACTCAGCCACACAGTTGTTCCCCAGGCTGAATACAACCGGTTGAAGGCCATGGCAGAAATGCCGTTGCCCAAGTTGGCAGAGGAGCAGGGAATGGTTGTGGTTTCCAACAAGGACCACGGGGAGTTGGTCGAGAGGGCATCAAGGCTGTTGGAGACACACGCCAGCGACGAAGGGATGGCCGTTGTTGCTGTGCCAGAATACAACCAGTTGAAGCTGAGAGCCAGCAAGACCTTGCAGGAATTGGCACAGGAAGCCGACTCGGTTGTTGTCCAGCAAACTGCCCACGATAAGCTAGTCCAAAGTGCCAGCAGGACTTTGCAGGAGCACGCTGCTGAGGCAGCCATGGTGGTGGTTGACGGTGTTGAGTACGAAAAGCTAAAGAGCTTAGCACAAAAGCCGGTTGAAGAGGTGGCAGAGGAACAGGGCAAGTCGGTGGTGGACTCGGCGGAGTTGGCAAGCTTAAAGGCTGCTGTGGAGTCGCCAACCATTGACGACATTAAGGACAAGGCCGGACGTGTTGGTTATGATCTCGTTGAACGCGAGGAGTTGTTGAAGCTCAGGAGCTACCGCCAAAAGCCACTTGTCGATATTGCCAAAGAATCGAACCACGTTGCGGTCGACAGCGATGCGTATGACCAGCTCTTGAAAGACGCACAAGAGCCATCTCTTGAGCGTTTGCGTGGTTTGGCTGCCAAGCATGACCACGTGTTGAGTCTGCTGGAAGAGTATGGTACATTATCCAGTCCCGCGCTTCCCTTTGTTGTGGAGCGGGCAGGTGAGCTTGGCCAGGTGGTGGTTCCAGAGCCTGAATACAAGGATATTGTTGCCAGGAGCACCGAGACCATTGAGGTCAAAGCGGAGAAGCAAGGTCTCAAGGTGGTGAGCCAGGAAGAGTACGAGCGGTTGGTGAACCCGTCCTTGGAAGCCGTGGCAGAAAAAGCCAAGAGCCACAAGTCGGTATTGGTGCTGGAACCAGAGTACAACGCGTTGAGCGCACAAGCGCAAAAGGCGACCGACCATGACCACGCTGTTGACACGGGTCTGGTGGTGGTGGTGGTCAAGGAGCACTACTCGGCGTTGGAAGCCAGTCGCAACAACCCTGACGTTGATTTCATCAAGTCTGCGGCGGCTGCCAAGGACATGGAAGTCATAGCGGCAAAGGAGTTGGCGGACTTGCTGCTTGCGGCAGCAGAACAGCCTTCCATGGACGCAGTTGCAACAGTGGCGAGAAGAAATGGACAGGTGGTGATTTCCAAGGCAGAGTTGGACAAGATGCAGGAATTGGCCAACAAAGATATCCACAAACTAGCACTTGAACAATCGCAAAAGGTGGTGCCCATAGCCGAGTTTGAAGGGTTGCACGCTTTGGCCAACGAGTCGGTGGAGGACAAAGCTGCGAGGGAGACCAAGGTTGCTGTTGCAGTTGATGAGTGGAACAAGTTGCAGGCTGCTGTTAACAATCCGTCAATTGAACAACTCGGCAAGCATGCCAGCAACAATGACCACGTGTTGCTTCCTCGCGATGACGTTGCCCATTTGCAGAGGGAAGCCAATACGTCGTGGCAGGAAAAGGCAAAGGCGGATACCGGCTTCAAGGTATTGCCCGTGGCCGAATTCACCGAGTTGAGCAACCGTGCAAGCAGCATTCCATCCTTGGCGCTTAGCAAAGAACAGTGCTACGCCAACGGGTACGAAGTTGTTGAAAGGGCAAAGTATGACGAGTTGGTCAAGCCAAGTTTGGAGCAATTGAGGAGTACAGCAGCCATTCAGGGTTATGATGTGGTTGCGGCGTCTGAGATTGCTGGCTTGAGAAGCAAAATTGAGGAGCCAACGGCGGAGTACTTGAGCAAACACGCTGGCGAAAGAGGGATGGTTGTCATTTCCAAAGACGACCATTCTGGTTTGGTGAAACTGGCCAATGCCTCGGTTGAGGAGAGGTTGGCAGGGACGGAGATGAAGTTGGTCAAGACGTCAGAGTACGACGACTTGCTCGTCAAAGCCCACCGGCCACCATTGGACCATATCAAGGAGAGCGCTGCTGCAGTGGGGCTCGGTGTATTGGCGACGGAGGAATTGGCGCAATTGCAAAAGAGGGCAAACAAACCGTTGAACGAAATTCTTGCTGAGGAAGGGTTGGTTGGGTTGCCCAAGCAAGAGTACGAAAGTTTGCAACAGCGGCGCCTCGAGCTTCCAGTATTGCAGGAAAGCGCCACTGCCGCGGGGATGGTGTTGGTTGACGCCGAGGAGTATGAGGAGTTGAGGGCCAGAAGCCACGCTCTCCCTCTGGTGGAAGACAACGGCATGCCACATGAGCAGAGCCTTGCTGTTGACACCAAACAGGTGTCCAACAAGTCCTTGGAGCAGCCGCATTTCAAAGAGTCGCGCTTGAGGTCAGACAGCTCTGCTTCTGAGTTTTACCAGGATGCCAAAGACTCGTTTGTTCCTTCGGGAGTTACCTCTAGCCTAGTGGAGGAGGTCGAGGACGAGGAGGGAGGAAGCGATGCAAGGTCGAAGCAGCCGCTTGAGCGTAAAGACGTTGAAGCATTTGCCAAGCAGTCGCTGCTCGCCTTGATCCCCGAATCTGAGCTTTTGCGTTTGAAGCAGCAAGTGGCCGAAAAGGACTCGGAGCTCCTTTCGTTGAGAAGAGACCATCTCGGCCTTGGCGCCCAAGAAAAGGTACCTGAGCTGTCGCTGTCGCTGTTGACTATCCCCGTGTCCCAATACGTGGCCACTACCGCCAACCCCGAACCCAACGTTGCCGACGTCAAGGTTGTGCCCACCAGCTACTTTAATCAGTTGATCAAGTTGAAAGCCCTTTCGATCGAAAGGGTTTCTGAGGAAGTGTTTGAAAAGTATGCTGAAAAGCGTGGCTATGTCCACCAGCAAGTCACCCCCACCATGCCCTCTGCCGCCAGGCTTGACGCCACGCCTCCTGAGAGATCACCTTCGTTGGATTCCAAGTTCACGCCACCGGCTACAGGGTCAGGGCAAAGGACAGGGTCAGGGTCACGCAGCCAGTTGCCGACGTCGGATTCCATCCGGTCCAACTTGTCTGAGCGGTCATTGGCACACAGCATTGCCTCCAATGCGGTATTCTCCATGGCCACCAATGTCTCGTTGACTGACCGCGCCATGATCCCGGCCATCACCCAGGTGGTTATTGGCGAGTACTTGTTCAAGTACTTTAGGCGATTGGGTGCGTTTAGCGTCATTTCTGAAACCAGGCACGAGAGGTATTTCTGGGTCCACCCGTACTCGTTGACCTTGTACTGGTCAGAGAACAACCCGGTGTTGTCGAACCCGTCGCTAGTGAGAACTCGCGCCGCGGCCATTGTTTCTGTTGAAAGCGTCGAGGACAACAACCCGTTGCCCACGGGGCTTTACTACAAGAGCATCATTGTCCATTCGACGAGCAGGTCGATCAAAATCACTTGTGCCACGCGCCAGCGCCACAATATCTGGTACAATGCTTTGCGCTACTTGATCAACCGGAACTTGGATGACATCACGATTGACGAAGACAAGGATGATGCCAATGTCAACACCACCACCGGCGAGGTGCCCAAGTCCGAGTCGCAGAGAAATTTGGATAGCTTGATGGACACGGGTGACCGCAGGGCGTACCCGCGGCCAAAGAGAATGAGCTCGCAGCCCAACATGACTGTGTCGTCGCCAACAAGCAGAATGTCGCGCTTCCAATCGTTGAGAAGGGGGTAGAGGTGTGTTTTAGTAGATAAAGGGGTGAAGGGTAGACGTGTGTATTGGTAGATAAAGGGGTGAAGGGTAGACGTGTAACTATGTGTATGTATTAGGTTAACTCTTTTTCTCTGACATTGGTAGAGATGAAGATAGTGTGGTGGGGAGGGAAGTGGCAGTGGCGGTGGTCCCTATTGAGGCTGCCACTGCCGCCCTCGCCCTCGCCCTCGCCCTCGGTTTGAGGTGGAAAAGCACCACCATGCCAAGCGCAAGCATGCTTACCCCGGTGGTTACCTTGAATATCGAGTTGTAGCAGCGGTTGCCCACCAAGCAAACCAACTCGTCCGCCTGAAGTTCCGAATTCGAGTCAAAGATGGTGCCAAATAGCTTTGTAAAGTAGAAGCTGGGCACGATGGGAGCGAGGCTGGTGATGCCCCAGTTGTACGAAAAGCTATCCATGCCAAAGGTGTCGCCAATGATGGTGGGCATTATGCAAAAGGTGAATCCGTAAAACAAGCCAACGAGGAACGAGTTTATGGGAAGATGGAGGTACAGGGTAATGTGGAAACTGAGAACCTGCGTCAAAACCATTCCGACCGAGGGGATAAACAAAAGCCAAGACCTCGGGTAGCTGAACGACTGGGTGATGATGTCGCCCATGACCCCCGAGACTATACGGCCAATACAGTTGGCCATCGAGAGTAGCCCCACCTGGTACTGCTGGTCTTGCTGCACAATCCAATCAATCTGCGCATTGGTGGCTGTTTCTGGAGAAACGCTGGCGGTCACCAACGCCTTGTCCATGTACCCCACCGAGTAAATGTACATTTGCCCCAAGGATGCAAGGGCGCCGGTGACGATGAATAGCAACCAGAACTTGGGCGTGGTGAACAAGGCCCTGCCTGTAATTCCGGCCCCCTGTGGTGGCTCTTTCTGCTCTTTCTTGGTTGGGTGCGGAGGGGTGGCTCGCTTCAGCGCGTGCTCGCAGTCGGTGACATACACGCTGGGAAAGCAGACGCATAGTATCGCCACCGATGAGTAGCACAAGAGGCCCAAGAAGCGGGAGGTGTCGCCCGGGTAAAAGATTGACGCAATGACGGAGTAAAACAACGCACTCAAGCCATACATCGCCAACGGTAGCGAAGTGGCCACGCCGCGAATGCTGGGGAAGCTCACGGCGCAGCACTTGAGACAGGCGCTGTTGATAAACGTGGACCCCAACCCAATGCCAAATATCCACGTGGCCGACAATGGCAAGTTGCTCCACGCTTGGTCAAACTGCTGCTTCATGCCGTAGTAGCACAGCACGATGAGCGTTCCCCCCAAAAGAAGGGCCATGGTGTATCCCCGTTTGTCAACCACGTACCCGGCGGCGGGCCCGGCAACAGCCACGCCGATGGTGCCGCATAGGGCAATGACGGAGGAATCGGACGCGGTGTACTGTAGCTGCTTGGCTAGCTGGGGACTGTATGAGGAATATAGGTAGAGAGTGCCGCAGATGAGTCCGAGAAACGTGCACGATAGCAACACAAATACCCTTTGTATAGATCGCGGAACCATTGGATGTGTTTGTGGATGTAGGAGCTGTGATGTTGTGATGGTTTGGGAGGGTGTGATGGTGTCGACAAGAGTAAAGATTGCCCAGCAGCACATACCTGGTGTGTGGCCCACAACAAAAAAAAAAAAAATCTCTGCATCGGATTGACGAGGCCCTGAGATCGTGCGATTTTGGACACGGTGGAGTGAAGGGGTGGGGGGGAACTTGAACTTGACACAGAAATCTAAAATTCCATCTTGTTGAAGCGGCTCAATTCGTCGCAGTCAATGCCGCAATCCTCCTGGGTGAACGTGTTAGGGATATGGTCTGTGCTGTGAGGGGAGAGTGTAGATACGTACCAATAGAGTCCTGCTCTCGATCATTTCGCCCACGGTTTGGAGAAAGCCGTTGATCTATATGGTGTTAGTAGCAGCACGCTGCTGCTGCCTGGGGCTACTGCTGCTGGGGCTGGCTTCGTATGCTTGTACATACCGCTTGCTTTCTTTGCCGGTTGATCTTGGCCAAGGCAGACACGTACTTTTGGAGCAGGGCGGGGTCTGTTGTTTGTGGAGTACCGGTGTTTGGCACTTTTCTTTCCTGCAAGGCTTGTACTTGTCGAGTGAGGGCCATTGCTGATTCCGACAACTCGTGGTTGCTTGGAGTTGCCAAAACTTCGCCAAGCAGGCTCTTTAATTGGGCGATCTCTTTCTCGATGCTGGTTAGTGATTTCTGCCACTGGTCGTAATCAGCAACACCCCCTTCCTCTTTCCCTTCTTCTTCTTCTTGTTGTTGTTGTTGTTGTTGTTGCTGCTTGTAGACATAGTAGGTGGTCTTGCCAATCGTCTTGCCCACCAAAGCGCCATCAGCGACAAGCAGCTCCAAAACCGCTGTCAACTTGGCCTTGGTCAACTTGTTGTGTAGATTTAATTGTATATCGGTGGGCGAATATGGTCTATACTGTTGTTTCATATAGCTGCATACCAATATCTTGGCATCCTCCTGGCACAATTGATTGGCCTTGACTGCTGGCATGGCGTCTTGGCTCTACCTGTGGTGGTGTTTTGCAACCCCATACAAAACTGAGGAGACAAACAAAATTGGGGAGACAAAATTGGGGAGACAAAATTGGCTCCTCAGACAGTTTCACCCCCTAGCCACTATACACCAACAGAGCCAGGATGACGTCGGTGCCAAAAGACAAGATCAACAACTTGATTCTAAACTACTTTATCACTGAGGGGTATCAAGAGGCAGCCGTAACATTTGCCAACGAGTTGAATGTGGATATAGCAAACAACCATGCCGACACATCCAGGAGCAGTACCGGGCCTGCGTCTGCGTCTGCATTGCCACTTGATAGTACTGTAATTCCCTCCGAGGGCAACAAGGCAGACAGGGGCACCAAACTAGTTTCCGGCTACTCCACCATCAAGCAGCGCCAAGAGATCAAACTACTTATCCTTGGGGGCGACATCACCAAGGCGATTGATAAGATCAGCCAGCACTTCCCCACCATTCTTGACAATAACAACTTGCTACATTTCAAATTGTTGAGACTCAACTTGGTTGAGATGATTAGAAACCACAAGTCGCAATCAAAGGAGCGCGACGAAAGGCAGTTTTTGGATACGATCCTCACCTTTGTGCGCGACAAGTTGATAAACAAGGTATCGACGTCGGCCAAGTTGTTGAAAGAGTTGGAGATCACCATGAGTTTGCTCTGTTTTAACTTTGACTCCACCATCAAGAGTGCAGACGACCAAAAGGATTTGCCGGAAGAGCTCCGGAGCTTGTTCAACTTGTCGTTGCGAAACCAGTGCTACAGGTTGGTCAATAGGGCCATCTTGAATTTGTACGACGGCGGCGGCAGCGACAGTGCCATTTACCAGGGCCCCAAGTACTACGAGTTTGACTTGTCGAATGTATCCAAGTATGGAGATGATGGCGCGGGTGGTGGTGACGATGCTGAAGATGGCGTTGACGATGCTGACAACGATGCTGAAGATGATGACGACGATGATGATGATGATGATGATGATGATATTGAATACAATATCGAGTCTAACATTGTGGAGGAAAACAAAGACGACGAGGGCAAGTTGAATAATTTGTCGTTGGAGTCGAGGCTAGAAAGAGTAGTCAAGCTCTGGATCTTGACGGAGCAGCGGTTGGTTGATTTGAATGCAATCCCCGAGAAGCGCTTTGTCTTGGGCGAGGAATACTTGTGATGAGGGCGTATCCATAAACTCTATTCATAAACTCTATTGCACACACGCTTCATAAGCTCTATTGTATACACTCTTCATAAGCTCTATTGCACACACGCTTCATAAACTCTACTGTACACACGCTTCATAAGCTCTATACACGCATTACCCCACTGCATACACGTTACCCGTTTCACACTACAATCACTACATCGATTACGTTTCCCGTTTCAATGTGGCATTTGGAAAGGTACTCTTCATCGTTTGTCACGGCCTCGTGCCTGTTGTTGAACACGACAACGTCGTCTATGGTCAAGCCGTCGTGGTGGTAGGGTTTGTAAATGTCCGACTCGCTAAACAACTGTAGCGTCCTTGCCTTCAAGTGGCTTATTGTCGAGCCGTACTCTGGGTGTTGGTTCATTTCAAAGTCTTTGGGCGAAAACTCAAAGTAGTACTTGACAAACTTGTTCAATTTAAAGATCCCGTCCAATTGGTTGAGCTTGTTCCAATATAGCAAGTTGTACTTTGACTTTTGTCTCAATTCGTGGTACTCGAGCAACTTGTCAGCGTCGGACGCGTCAACCACATTCAACCGCACGTGCAAGTGGGCGCAGTGGATGGGTATTTCGGTGAATATATCCTTGGCGTGGTACTCCCATAGTTTCAACTGGATTCCGCTCCAGTAGACCAATTCGTAAGTGAGAAGACCGACAACGGTGAATATCAACAACTTGGTTATGACGGCAGACGTCGGCGTGATGAGTAAGTTGGCCGTGAACGTGTTTCCCTGGAGAGCGCGGGTGAGATACAAGTCCAACTGGTATAGGTATTCGATCATCTGGACCAAGTGTTGATGGAGTGTGGGCGGGTGTGTTGGCGGAGTCGCTTGTGTGGGATGGTTTTTGTTTGTGTACAGAAAAGAAAAATAAGAGAAAATTGCTTCACAACCAATCGTCGTCTACGCTCCTCTCCCATTATGTCAAAGGTGTCGATCAAAAGAGCAGTCAATGCTAGTATGTTTTAGTCCATTTGCCACAATGACATGCCCAGTTCTAACCGCCTCTAGTTCAAAAGTTCTACCCCACAGCATTGGCCGATAAAACATGGGACAACACGGGGTTATTGGTTGACGCCAGCCACGAGACGGAACCCGAGCCTGAACTCCAGGGAGAAGGGTCCGTCAAAGTGCTATTAACCATCGACTTGACGCGCTCGGTGGCCGACGAGGCTATAAAGAAAGAGGCCAATTTGGTTATGGCGTACCACCCGTTTATTTTCCGGGGACTCAAGGCAATCACCCCGGCAGACCCCCAGCAGCGGTCATTGATTAGGCTTATTCAAAATAGTGTCAGCGTTTACTCCCCGCATACGGCTGTGGATAGTGCCAAGGGCGGCGTCAATGACTTTTTGGTTGGCGCCATCACGCGCGGCATGAATGTGGAAAAGTCTAGCCCCATTGAGCAGGACCAGAACGACCCCGAGTGCGGGATGGGGAGACTAGTCAAGTTGGCTACCCCGGCAACGTTGGCAGCGTTTGTGGACAATGCCAAGACCAGTTTGGGGTTGAAGCATGTCCTTGTGGCGGCATCCAGAGACGGGCCGCAGCATGAAATCAGCACCATTGCCGTGTGTGCTGGGCTGGGCGGCGGAGTTTTCAAGGGAGTCAGCGCCGACTTGTACTTTACCGGCGAGTTGTCACACCACGAGGCGTTGTACCTCACCGAGAGCGGCCGCTCGGTCATTTGCTGCAACCACAGCAATACTGAACGAGCATTCTTGAAAGTCATTAGAGAGCAGTTGAGCGCGGAGTTGGGCAGCAATGCCGAAGTGCTTATAAGCGAAACCGACAAGGACCCATTTGACACGTGGTAGGTGTGTGTGTAGCGGGTGCTATTGTTTGTATATGTTTGTAACTATCCCTGAGTGTATGCGAGAAAGGAAAAAAGCATTTTATAGGCAACGCCAGCAACACACAACAAATCAGCAATGTCAAACGCAACAGTGGAGCACTTGAACGACCAGGTAAGTAAGCTAGGCGCTATAGTCAAGAAGCAGTCCGTGCTCATCACCGAGACCGGCGAAAGGTTGATTCAGTTGCAGCTCAAGGATGTAAAGCAAAAGATGAACGAGCACGACAACCACAACAACATTGACTTGTCGGACTATATAACCAACGAAGACGTGGTCCAGTTGGTGACAGAGTTGCAAACGCAATTGGACTCATTGGAGGACAGGACTACTAGAAGATCGCACAACTCGCTGTTGGCCCTGCCCGGTGACAAGGTTGCCCCCTTGACCAACAAGGACGGCGACTTTCCTCAGTTTCAGCTTCCCAAGACGGTCTTGGAGTGGGAACAGTTGGACAAGGCCGAAGTTATACGGTTGGGGTTGTTTTACGAAGTGATTGTTCCCACGGAGCAAGAGGTTGTCGATGCCATCAACAAGGGAAACGCCCACCTGAAAATCCAGGCAATTGGCGACAACAAGGACATTGTGGAAATGAGCAACAACTTTACGGCTGAACAGCGCGACGACGTGTTCAACGAGTTGTCCCGCTTCTTTGGGTTGAAAGCAAGACGCGGCGACTACGAGTGGTAGATGGTACTTCCCTTTTTCTTATGTAGAGCCAGGCTTTTTGGCACCATCGTTTATTGTTGTTGTTGTTGTTGTTGTTGTTGACGTGTAGCTAACAAAATGAAGCAAAGGCAAAGGCAAAGGCCCAAAGGCAAAGGCAAAGGCAAAAAAAAAAAAAAGTATTTCACCACCACCACCACCACACCATGGCCGAAGAAACAGCATCAGCCGAACAGCCCGAGATTGTAAAGATCTCTGTGTTCACGCCCTTGATATACGTGGGCGTGTTGTTGGGTTTGTTTATTGTATTTTCAATCACATACAGAAGAAGAAGATTACAGTCGTTGGCCAAAGTGACGCCGATTTTCAAGGAAAACCACAATGCCTTGCTATACCAACAATTGAAGCAGCAGTACACCGCACCCGATGTTTCCAAGGAGCAGAAGCCGCACGAGAAGGTGTTGAAGGCTGCGTTGTTGAGGCGGGCAGTGGAGGCTATTCGAAGATCAATGAAGTTGAAAGAAAGCGAGCCGGTTTTCAACAAAATGTATCAGAATGGCCTTATTGGCGACGACATGTTTAAGCAGTTTGAAATCCAGATCAAGTTCCAGGAGTTGGAGTTGAAGGAGATTGTGGTGGAGGTGGAGTCGTACAAGAAGGGATGGGTCCAAACGTTTTTCCAAGTTGCCCAGGAAATCTGCTTCAATGAGGCGTTGAGAAGAAGGGTAAAGGCTATGGACGAGAGAGAAAAGGAATACAGCGAGTTTTGGGAGTTGCAGGTGGACAAGAGTGAAAAGAGTGCCCCTGCCGCTGCTGCTGCTGGCGCAACTGGCTCAAAGAAAGCGAAAAAGGGTGGTGCCGCCAACGACGAAAAGGCCACCAACGACGAAAAGGCCGCCAAGAAAGACGAAGCAAGTGCCACTGCTGCGTGATGAGTTGGACGTGTATATATTTAATCCGTATCCGACTCTTTTCTAGCAACACACCACCAAGACCCTCCAACGAGATCTTAGCACTGGCAGAGAACGACGAGAAAAAAAAGGAACAGGGGGAAAGAAAGAAAGAAAGAAAAAAACACCACAACAAACATACCCAAACAATCTGACCAACACGGGCAACTGCCAGCCAATTGTACAAATATCCCCCTCCCCCCGTGTGTGTGTGTGTGTGTGTGTGTGTTTGTGCGTGTCCTTTTTTTTGTGACCAGCACCCCATAACCAATCAAGTTCTACAATGTTTAGGAGCCCAAAGAAATCAAAGGATTCCACCAACGGCGGCAGCAGTAGCAGCAGTAGCAGCACCATCAACAACAACAGTTCCCGCAATCTAGCGTCCCAGCTGCGACAGCCGCCTGCACCACGAGCACCAGCTGCAAACACCCACCAGTTTTCCAGCGTACAGCCGTCTCAGTCATACCAGCTGCTTGATCAACGGTCAATAGGGTCCGGGGGTTCTTCCTCGGCGTTTGTAAACCCTTTCCTGCGGGTGCAGCCTGTGCCTCCTTCTCCGGGCAACGCGGAACACTTGCACAAGGTAACTACAGACAAGATTATCAGGGCCTGCTACTCCAAAACCATCACCGATGACAGTGGCAGGAGGTTGAACGAAGTGTCGTACATTGCACATATTGGCGTCATTGAATACTCCAGCCACCCATCGGCGCCACCGCCTCCCAATGTGGCCCGCGAGGCGTCCTCAAAGGAGCGTATATTGGTGTTGTGTAAAAAGAGTTCGGGCCGAATGCTTTTGCAAAAGGGCAAGTACCACGAGGAGAAGGACACGTACCAGATTGGGCGTACCTGGGACTTGAGTGAATTGAACACAATCAGGCAGGTGGGCGCCGAGGGGATGATTCTTGGGTTGAACAAGGACTACTACTGGAAGTCGGCTGAGGAGAGCTCCAGAATCTGGAAATTTTGTCGGTACTTGTGCCAAAGCTACGGCGGGTTCATGGGCCACTACCCGGTATTGGAGGGATTCACCCTTGACGACTTTATGTTGCCCCCCACGCCAAAACCATCCCATGCCGCTTCTCCCAAACAAGAGAACTCTCCCGAGCCACACGTGAAAAAGACGCATTCCTTGAAGAATAACTTGTTGAAGCCGCTCCACGCTGCGGAATCGTCGTTGTCGTCGTTGACACATTCCCCCGCTGGTGGTGCTGCTGGTGGTGGCTTACAACAAAGTGGCTTACAAAGTGGGATGAATAACAACAGGCCCCCCAACAGCTTGTACAAGGATATGGATTTCACTGCCAACGGCGGCTTACCCCAAAAGCCAATGAAGATTATGCAGCGCGACAATGACAGACCCACCAACTCGTCCACAAACACCGTTGCCTCCACGCCGTTGCCAAGCAAGTCGGCAACGCCCCACGCATCAAAGGAAAACGTCGGCCAACAACAACCGCTTGAACAAAAAAGAGGCACCAATCCGTACTCGCAACGGTCGCCCATGTACGGCCTTGAGAATTCCAGCGACGTTGCCAGCACCGACGCCCACAGCTTTGTTTTCCACAGTGACTCCAAAGAGCAGTACCACAAGTCGCACGAGCGGCTACATGAGTATGCCAAGGGCTCTACCTCGCCGTTGCGGAACTACCAGCAGGCAAGGGCTGCTGCGCCTGCTGAGCGCAGAAACGTGCCCGAGTCGTTGGAAACAGCCGCCAAGGCCGGAATGAGGCTACAAGAAGAGCTTGCTACTGCGGGGCCGCGCAACTCTATGGCGTCTCAAAAATCGGCCGAAGAGGTTGTCAAAGAGTTTACCGACTCGTTGCCTTCACCGCAGAAGCAACGGAAGGCGGCCTCGGCGGCCTCAGCGGTGTCTCCTGATTATGGCATTGAAGAAATCACCGACGAGAGCGATAATGAGCAGAGACCGGGTAAAAAGATAAGTGTGCAGAAGCGACAGCTGAAGCAGCAATCGTATGCCGTGCCTGCAACAGCAGTGGCGACTGTACCGGTGGCCGCACTCCCTGCTTTTGCGCCTCCTGTCGTGCAGCAGAAGCAAAAGAAGCTGCTGCTGCTGCAGCAGCAGCAGCAGCCTATTGAAGTCGCAAACACAAGCATTTACGACAGCACCAGAGGTTTGGGGCCGGGTATGCAATCTGCCAGGTCGTCGGTGTTTATCGAAGAGTCCACCAAATTGGAAGGCCAACAGCGCGTCGATTCTTCGATGCAGGAGTTGGAAGATATGCTCAACTCTCATATTGGCGGTGGCCATGGCGACTCGTTTGAATTTAGTGCTCCTAAGGATGACGACTTGAACGACGTTGTACCGCACACCGAACCACGTGCCAGGGTAGGCGCTGACCGCAGTGCGTTTGAGGAAGATGGCCATACTTTGGAAAGCGACACCACCGAGCCAGGGTTGAATATTGTGAAACGAGACGAGGAAAGGTTGTATATGCCCGAGGTTGAGAGGGACGCCGAGACTGAAGAGCTTTTTGATGAGATTGGGTGGAGTGTAAAGAGCGACACTGGCACGTTGGTCAAGATGTTGACCAAGGAAATGAACCGCACGAAGCAAGAAACGGTAAAGAGGTTGGTCAACATTGACTTGAGACACAACCTGACCAACGACATATCCCACGCGCTTGACGAAGTGGATAATATGAGCCGCACGTTTCAAAAGATGGAGATTGATTTCAAGTTTTTGGCGCCCGAGATAAAATTGATTGACGAGAACTCGCAGGGGTTGCAGATCAAGTTTATCAACAAGAAGCTTTTGTACAACGATTTGAAGAGCATATTGGACAAGGTGAGTGTTGACGAGGACGACTTGCGTGCCATTTCTGCGTTCAAGGACTTTGACAAGGTGGGCAGAATCGAACTCTTGGAGGCAAAGTTGGCCAACTTGTACAATGCCATCATAACCACGCGCTCGGACTCGTCCAACGACGACGACGACTTGAGCTCGTTGAAAGCATTGCAGCAGTACAAGTTGAAATACGAGAGTGTCAATGTCGCGTTTGTCGAGCACTTTAAGCAATTTATAAAGACGGAAATCAAGGCAATTATCAGCCAGTTGTCTAAAACCCCCGAGAGGCTTTCCAGCACCAGCTTGTCCAATTTGTTGAACAAGTTGTTGGTGTATAGTGGGATCACTTTTTTCGTGAAGGAGGTTAGTGCCGTGGACTTTCAGGAGTTGAGCCAGCATTTCAGTTTGTTGTTTGGTGGGTTGTTTGACAAGCAGCTCAGCGCCAAGATCGAGAGTATCAAGCTGCAGCAAGCACGCCATAGCCAGGCAGCTTCTGCTGCTGCTGCTGCCTCTGCTGCCTCTGCTGCTGCTGCTGGCCAACACCACTCCGAGAGGGAGGATAAGCGTGTTAGCATTTCCGCCAGTCCTTCTTTGAACTTGTCGCGCAATTTTGACGAGGACGACGCTTTACCCATTAGGAAATCGAGAACGTTGCGGTTCTCGAAAAAGGTGAGCAAGTTTGGCGGTCTTTTGCACGAGCACGGTGAAGGCGGCGGCCGGCAAAACGACAAACACTTGGAGTCGATGCGGAGGCAGGCCCTTGCCGGGTCAAGGAACCCGGACGAGATTGAGGACCCCAAGGTGGTTGTGGAGTTGATTGACGAGTCGAGGTTATTGATTACATTTATGCAGTCATTTATGGGCGCGTTTTTCCACCACGACCCAAGCGGGCTTGACTATGCTGGCTATATCCAGGCCAATCCATTTGGTGATCGAAAGAGGGCTATTGAAGAGAACCAAGGCACTGGTGGGGGCAATGTTTCATTCAATGAGGAACAAGCCTATTCGTCGGGCGATTTGATCAACAGCATGACCAGTGTGTTTGGCAACTACATCAATGTGTTTATGAAAAAGGTGAACCCCGTGGAGCTCAATATCCCGCTTGTGTTGCTTCATTTGGAGGAGGTTTCGTCGGTGTTGGTGCAAGCCAGCAACCAAGAGTTTTTGACGTTTAATTTCTTGAAAAAGGCCAGCGACAAGTACCGCGGGACGTGGACCAAGTTTGTGCAAGCGCAGGTGGAGGCGTTGAACAACTCAACCATTGTTGCCAAGTGTGGCATTTTGCAGTCGGTCAAGAATGTGAACTACTTGTTGCTTATTACCGAGAGTTCAATGGACAACCGGGACATTCGAGGCTCGTCGGTAAAGGCCATGATTGACAGGGCATACGTTGAAGTGTCGGAATCGTTGGTTAGCTTATTTATGCGCGAGGACCCGTTGTTGAAGAGCCATGACTTGGACGATAAGGAGCGGGAACACCGAAACGTTAGCCTTTTGCAAAACATTTACTACATTTTGGAGCAGTTTCACGATTTCACCTCCAGCAACCCCGCCAGCAAGAAATTGGTTGACAAGTTGGAGGCGGTGTTCAAGCAGGTGGAGGATGCGTACTTTCAAAAGCAGCTACACAAGAACATTGGCAAGTTGGTTGAGTTTGTTGGCACCCACGAGGCGTTGGAGAAAATGAGCAGTGGCAAGTACTCCAAAAAGCACGTCAAGCAAATGTTGGCGAGCTACACCACCAAAGACATCTCCGCCAAAGTCTTGGAAATCCACAAGAAGCTCGAGAAGCACTTTGCCACGGGCAACGACATGTTTGAAAAGGATTTGATGGATAGATTGTGGCAGGACTTGGAGACGGTGTTTATTGACTACTTTACGAGGTTGAGCAGCATCCTTCGGCACGACTTTGACAACCGTGATTTCGATTACCACGTTGGCCGACAGGATATACACCATATATTCAAATCGATTAGAAGCTAGTGTCTTTGGGTGTGTATTATATTGTCTTTGTTGTCAAATGTTTTGATTCTTTCGTGGCGGAATGTGTTGTGTTGTGTAACTCCCATGTACATTTTGGCGTGATCTCCGCCTATAGAACAAGGGCAAAGGTCTTGTCCTCCCACGCGCACACACACACACACACACACAGGGAGCTGAGTTGGCCAAGCTCTTATCTGATCCAATCTTTGCCAAGTATAAATGTGACCCTTGCAAACATGGTGTAGTGCTGTCCTGTCCTGTCGTGAGGGGAGGGGAGGGAGAAAATCCCCAGACAGCAATGAGCAATTTAATATTTTTTGTTTTTTTTAAATCCATTTTGTACACAACATAACACCAGGGACAACACCAGGGACAACACCGGACAACACCAGGGACAACACGGTTCACTGGGTATAAATACAACAGATTTCCCTTCAATTCGGCTGCTGATTAGCACCACTCTCCCCCTTTCGCCCCCCTTTCCCCCATTCCTTGCCTCTTTATCTTTGATTAGGGGTCAGATATAAATAAGCGCCACTGCTGTCACTGTTGCAAATACAAAAGATGGATCACCGCGTTCAATTTGAAGCGCACGCTGAAAACTTGGATGCAATCCCTGCCATCGAGTCCTACAAGAAGAGATTTGCTTCTGAAATAGCCAAGAATGACTGTCCAACCCTCTTGCGTTCGTCGTATGGAACTGCCGGCACCAAGACCGAGGTGGGTGTCAACTTTTTCAAGTACAATGTCCAAGGGTTGAAGGTGTACTCGTACCACTGTGAGTTGCAGCTGGAGGCGCCGTTGAAAATGTCAACCAGAGTTGGGGTGGAGAAAGTGTTGGCGGCCGTGGAGCCATTCAAGAGCCGGAGATCGCACATCTACTACCGGGGCCACAGCATCATGTACTCGCACACCCCCTTGCCCATTGAAGATGTTGGTTATTTCCCCGTCGCTCAAGGGATCGAATTGAAGGTGATGTACCTCAAGGTGTTGCACTTTGACGATTTGGTCAAGTACGCCTCGTTGACGGCTTATTCGCAAAACTTTCAGCACATGCAAGAGTACACCGATGCGTTGGTTGCTGTTATGGGAGCCAAAGTTTTGGAGAACCAGAGCGTGGTTGGCCTTGGCGCCAACAAGTTTTTCGTGTTTGACAAGACGGTAAAGACTGAAAACTTTCAGCGTGGGTTGTATGTGGTGCTCGGCACGTTTGCATCTATTAGATGCACGTTCAACAATGTTCGAGTCAACCTCAACCCCACCCCGGCCATCTTTTACAAGGCCCACCGGCCCGACGGCAGCCCCATGAATGTGGTTGATTTGATCCAGGACTATTTGCAGCTCAGAAGCACCCCCACCATCAACGACATCAAGAAGGCCCAAGGGTTTGTAAAGGGGGTTAGTGTTCACCGCCCTTATTTGAAACGGGTTGGTGGCAAGGCGGTGATGGGGATCCACTTTAGAGATGATAGTGACTCTATGGAGTTTGAGGACGACAACCACAAAATGACAACGGTGAGAAAGTACTTTAAGGACCGGTGGGGTATCAATTTGAGATTTCCCAAATTGCCCTTGCTCAAGATTGGGTCTCTGGCGTATTTGCCCATGGAGCTAGCAATGGTTGTGCCTCAGCAGCAGTACAAGGGCGAGGTTTGGGACACCAAGAATTTGATCAAGTTGACCTCGACTTTGCCCAGCCAAAAGGCAAATCTAATTGCCTCGGAGAGCGCCAAGTTGTTCAAAGGGTTCGACTTTGGCAAGGTTGACTCCAAATTCGCCACGGTCCCTGCACGCGTGTTGAAGGCACCGAGTATCGAGTATTCCAACAAGACCATTTCGTTTGCCGAAGCTCCCCTTGACGGGAGGACCGAAAAGCGCAAGGGCAACTGGAACTTGGAGACGGTCAAGTTTGTTGAGCCACCGCCGGGGAAAAAGGTTTACAAGTTTGGCGTGATGTTGTTGAAGAACAAATTTATTGAGAACAAGCTCGGTGACTTGCAGGGGGCTTCAGAAGCGTTTTTTGGCGAGTTGCAGAGGTTGGGTGTCAATGTTAAAAGGGACTTTTCCAAGTACTCGTTGAATATGGAGGACCGGTCCTGTCAAACCCAGAGCGGTATCGAGGCAAACTTGACCAGGCTCTTTGCCAAAGCCAAGAATGACGACAAGTGTGACTATATCTTGGTTGTGTTGCACAAACGGGACACGATCATGTACCGTGCTGTTAAGCGGGCGGGCGACTTGAAAGTTGGTATCAACAACACCTGCGTTGTTTTTAACGTTTTTACCAAGAGACAGCGGGGGTCCAACCGGTTTGATGCCGGCTGTTATGCGCAAATTGCCATGAAGATCAATCTCAAGCTTGGCGGGTCCAACCACCGTCTTTCGTCTCAGGACAGCAGGGGTTTGTTTGATGCTCGCAAGGTGCCCTTGCTTATTCTTGGTGCTGACGTGACCCATCCAACGGGTCAAGGTACCAAGGAGGGCGTTTCGGTGGCTTCGGTTGTTGGAAACGAGGATGGCGTTTTCAACAAGTTCCCCGGGTCTATAAGAGTGCAGGAAGGTGGCCAAGAGGTTATCCACGACATCAAGGTGATGGTGCAGGAGCGAATCGAGCATTTCCACGCCAAGGTTGGCCAGCTCCCCTCCAAAGTTCTTTTCTACCGTGACGGCGTCTCTGAGGGTCAGTACGGCATTGTGTTGAAAGAGGAGTTGCCCAAAGTGAAGGCGGCGCTTGCCGAGCACGGAAAGAAGAAAGGAAATCCCCAGTATGCACCCAAGATTACGTTTATGATTGTTGTCAAACGGCACCACACCCGGTTCATTCCCCTTCACGACAATGCTCTAAATGCTGCCAAACGGCAAGTGGCGGTCACTTCGTTCTGCAATGTTATGCCCGGCACCACGGTTGACCGGGATATCACGTCGCCAGCCTTTTTCGACTTTTACATCCAGTCGCAGCAGGCCTTGCAGGGCACTGGTATCCCGGCACACTATTTCGTCTTGCACGACGAAAACGGGTACGGGTCCGACGAGATCCAGGGAATCACGTACAACCTATGCCACACGTTTGGGAGAGCCACCAAGAGTATCAAGATTGTCCCGGCTGCGTACTATGCCGACTTGCTTTGTACCCGGGGCCGAGACTATACCATGGCAAGTGAAGAGCAACGGGGAAGCGGCTCGGCACTTGTGGAGGCCAAGCGTAGACTTGGAGGCAACGTTGCTGAAACCCTCAGAAATACCATGTTTTACATTTGAGTCGGTTGGCTGGTTGGCTGTTTAGCTGGTTGGCTGTTTGTCCCATCTTTTTTTTTTCTAGTTCTATTCGCGTAAATATGGCTTGAATTGATGTGTTTACCTGCCCCTACTTATCTCCTTTCGTTACCTAGTAGTATGCGCCGCGGCCGGCATACACGCTGTCGTCGGGTGGCGTGGATCGTTGTGGAGAGTATGGAGCGATGCTCGACACGGGGATCAGACACCCTAGCGGCCATTTGGAGTCGCTATTTGCATCGGCCCAGCTGACGACTTTATCGAATTTCAAGTTGTTGTTCTCCTTCTCGTACTTGAGGTTGAGCCTGATCAACTGGGCAAACAAGTACGACAAGTCGTTCAACACTATACCCGACTTGCCATTGAAAGCAGACTTGTCAAGGTTCAACTGCGATACCGAGTTGAGGCTATTGAGCATGTGCTCGTTTCTTTTGGTGGACACTTTTGCCTTGGTCTTGGCAAGGAACCGGCTGGAGCTCGAGCTCGAGCTCGAGCTCGAGCTCGCCGTATCGGTCTTTTTGCTCTGAAGACTCAAGAGGCCATAGTGGACCAAGCCAAGGGCGTTGCCTAGCTTGTCCTGCTGGTAGTTTTCCATCGAGAGAAAGAGCGCCGCGTACGCGCTGGCGTACTTTTCGACAATCGCGAGGTAGTCGCGCCAGTGTTTGTAGTTCAAGTTGACATTTCCATTGCCATTGCCATTGTCCTTCAACCCCGTCACTATATTCTGAACCGCGCGCAACTCGTCGAGAACGTAGATTGCCACGCGCGAGAGTGTCCCGTTGTTTGCTGTGGTGACTGTCTCGGTCGCCTCAAAGCTGCACCTGCTGACCCACAACGACTTTGACAATATCGACATTTGGATACAGATTTCGCCAATTTTTTGGATGCATGCAAACAACTGCTTGTTCACCCCAAGAACCCCCTCGGAAGTTGCCTCGAGAGGCCCCCTGGGAGTCGTGCTTGCGTCCATGCGGGCCGCATACAACATGAAGGAAATCGACCGTTTGTAAAAGTTCACCACCTGCTTCCACTTTTCATTGTAGTCTCCCACCTCCTGTGGGGTGGCGCTTTGGTCAATGAGCTCGTTGGCCAACTCAGACCCTATTTTGAGGTACATCAAGGAAATGGCAACAAGGACCACTTCCATCTCGGTCAAAAGACTCCATGAGTATGTTTGCTTGGTTGCTAGCGACTGGGTCTTGACCATATGGTTGAGCCTATCTCTCTTTCCCACCTCGGGAAGCACCACGTTTGTCCAGGGTGACGCCAGGCATTTGCACACTTCAATGTCAGCAGCCACATCAGCAACAGCATCAGCATCAGCATCAGCAACAGCGCCGTGGCCGTCGCTACCAGCAACCGAGTCTGTCAATGCTTGGAGATACTCCTCCAACCCGAGCGCATATCGTATCGAGTCGTTGTAGCTTGATACCTCTTGTGTTATCAAAGACGCCCTAGCTGTCTGTAGCAGCGGGGGTAGTCTTGTTTGGTCCCCTTTGATAGCCACTGGCAAGGGAGGCGTGTTTGGCAAAACAATCATTTGAGGGGTGGAGGGGAGGGGGAGGTTTATTACTATATTTTTTTTGGGGTGCTGTCCCCAATCTCTCTCTGGCTCTCGGTTGTCCAATGGCTCTCCCATTTTTCCTCCTTGTTGTCCTTTGAATAGTTTCAAGGTGAAAACCACGAGGGAATATCACCATCATGAAGCGAGCAGAGAGTGGCGACAAGTACGGTATCGTTATAGACTCGGGCTCGTCCGGGTCGAGAATCCAGATCTACAAGTGGGAGAACCCCCAAACTGCAGCCAAATCGCCCGACGCATCGACGTTGCAGTCGCCGCCCAAAATCACCCAGAACAAGGACTGGACCAAGAAAATCTCGCCCGGTATATCCAGCTACAACACCCCGGACAAGACGAAGGAGATCTGGTCCAAGCACTACCTGGAGCTTATGAAGTTTGCCGAGTCCGTGGTGCCCCCTGACCAGCAGGGGGAAACGCCCGTGTTTGTGTTGAGCACCGCGGGCATGCGTTTGTTGCCCCCAGAGACGCAAAAGAGGATCTTGGCTGAGACGTGCTCCGGTATCCAGAAAAACACCAACTTTTACTTGCCCGATTGCGCCAGCTTTGTCCAGACCATTGATGGCGCCACGGAGGGGATCTATGGGTGGTTGGGGCTCAACTACTTGATGGGCCAGTTCAACAAGTACGACTCGGGCCAGGCCGAGCACGAGTCTATTGGGTTTATGGATATGGGCGGGGCGTCCACCCAGATTGCCTTTATGCCCACCCTGAAGGAGCAAATCCAATTGCACCAAGACGACTTGTCCAAGGTGACGTTGAGGAACGTCAATGGAGAGACTCAGACGTGGGACGTGTTTGTGGCGACGTGGTTGGGGTTTGGCGCCAACGAGGCGCGCAAGCGGTTCTTGAACCAGTTGATCAACTTGTCCATTGTGAATGAGTTGAACAACGAAATGAACGACCCTTGTCTACCCAGGGGCGCGACTGTGGACTACGAGTTTGATGGCAAGGCGTACAAAATCAACGGTGTGGGCAACTACGATATGTGTACCAGGACTATATACCCCTTGTTGATGAAGAGCGTTGCGTGTCAGGACGAGCCCTGTTTGTTCAATGGCATCCACGGGCCCAAGATGAATTTCGAAAAGGACAAGTTTGTGGGTATTTCAGAGTACTGGTACACCGCCAACGACATTTTCCAAAGCGGCGGGGAGTACAATTTCAAGGGGTTCAACGCCAAGGTCAAGGAGTACTGCGAAAGCGACTGGAAGGACGTGTTGGCCAACTCGAAAAAGGGGATGTACTCGGGTTTGGACCCGGACAAGTTTTTGAAGGATGCGTGCTTCAAGGCCAGCTGGGTGATGAACATTCTTCACGACGGGTTCGAGCTACCCCGCATAGGCTTTGAAACAGAAGATACTGAGGAAGACAAGGAGACGAAACAGGCCAACGGCGTCCATGTTCCGTTCAAGTCTGCCGACTCGGTTGAGGGCGAGGAGCTATCGTGGACCTTGGGCAAGATCCTCCAGTATGCATCGTCGCAAATTGAGCCCAGCTCGGGCAACGCTTTAGACATTGGGGTGTATCCAAGTGAAATATCTGGCAAATCGTTTGTTCCGGCTGGGATCTTGTCCAAGTCAATCGGCTCGCATGACTACGATGATAGCGATGACGATGAAATAGACGG